>CAUYON010142366.1:0-13090 GCA_963573935.1 Arctocebus calabarensis
ACTTGGGAGGCGGAGGCAGGAGACTCGCTTGAGCCCAGGAACTGGAGGTTGCTGTGAGCTGTGATGCCATGGCACTTTATCCAGGGTGACAGCTTGAGGCTCTGTCTCAAAAAAGAAAAAAACAATAAAACAAACAAAAATTTACAGATTTACCCTCTGTAAATACAAAGGGTGCCAAAAATACGTACAAATTTTAAGGAAAAAACTATATTGAAATCGTAATACTCAATATATACTGATAACAAAAGATAAATACAAGACATGTTTGAGTACCTATTGTAACTGCAGAAGTCAAAGATGATTTGAATAAAATAATTCTAATACAAATTTTCCTTTCTTAAAATGTGTGTACATTTTCTTGGCATCCTCTGTATAAGCTCCACAAGGGTAAGGATTTTTGTCCTTATTCACATGGAGCTTGTGTTTTTGTGCTTGGCACACTAACGTATCTCAAGACCTAAAGCAGTGCCTGGTGTACAATACACACTCAGTAATTACTTGGTGAATTACATGATTGAAAGAAGAAATTCAAAGAACTTATTTGATTTACTCTAGAAACCGTGGAAATAGGTATGATTATTATCCTCATTTTATAGAAGAGGAAACTGAAACCTTGCACAAGCAAGAAGTAACAGAGCCAAGATCTGAATATAGGCAATCCAGTTTCAGAACACAGGTATTCTGGCACACTAGTACGACTATCTCTTCCCTACCTACAAACATCCTTCAATCAAGTCTGCTTCTCACAGCACCATGTACCCAGTATCCACCACCCTTTGTCTGGTAAATATTGAGAAAAAAAGACCTTACACTTTGCATTAAGTCAGTTAATTAAGAGAGTTTAGAGTGAGAGGCTATGGTGTGGGCCTTACCTTGCCCTTGAACAGGATTACAGGGCAGACAAACCGTCCTCTGCACCTGGCCATCTTGCTGCGGTTGATGAGATCTTGCAACTTGCTCACTTGCACAGTGCTTTCAAACCTAAAACACAAGCAGGGGAGGCAGGTCAGGCTGATTTCTAAGCAGGCATTTTGTGTATTTGTGTTTATTCATACAGATTCCATTCTAGGTATCCTTTACGCATGTGTAAGAATACTCATTTGTAATTTAATAAATATGATAATTTTTAAATTCTAAATCACTGATTCCTAAATTTTTTAAGGAAATGGAAAAAGTGCTAATTATGGTTATTAAAATTTAAGTCACCCTAATTTCTGAACATTTAAGACAGAGAAAAAGGGAACTACATTAAAGACATAGAATATAAAATTCAGAAATATATACAACTTTGAATGTCCAGGTCTCCCAGGACAAGAACTGGGTCCTCTGGAGACCTTCTGGAAATAATAGGGCCATTTGTATGATCTTTTAGGGGGTAGGATGAAAGGAAGGTTCATGGTCCACATTGCTCTAAGTTTCTGATATCTCAACATTCCAACCCTCTTTAACAATCCACACAGCCGGCTCGGCGCCTGTGGCTCAGCGGGCTAAGGCACCAGCCACGTACACCTGAGCTGGCTGGTTCGAATCCAGCCTGGGACCGCCAAACAACAATGATGGCTGCAACCAAAAAATGGCCGGGCGTTGTGGCGGGCGCTTGTAAATCCCAGCTACTTGGGAGGCAGAGGCAAGAGACTCGCTTGAGCCCAGCAATTGGAGGTTGCTGTGAGCTGTGATGCCACAGCATTCTATCCAGGGTGACAGCTTGAGGCTTTGTCTCAAAAAAAAACCAGTCCAAACAGCCAACAGGACAGGGAATCCTGGGACAGAGGAGGTACACTAGCAGCTACCTGTGTCATTGGGAAGCACAGTAGTAGTAGCAGTAGTAATGTACTAGGTTTGATGAGGGAACTATTAATACATGAAAGAGTCAGGTTTAGAAATGAGCCCCAGCACCCAGCCTGAGCAAGAGCAAGAGCAAGACCCCATCTCTACTAAAACAGAAAAATTAGCCAGGCATTGTGGCAAGAAGCCTGTAGTCCCAGCTACTCAGGAGGCTGAGTCAAGAGGATTGCTTGAGTCTGGGAGGTTTTGGTTGCTGTGAGCTAGGCTGATGCCATGGCACTCAAGTCTGGGCAACACAGTGAGACTCTGTCTCAAAAAAGAAAACCCTATCAAGTTATGCTTCCCTAAAGTAAGGGTCTATTCTGGGCGGCGCCTGTGTCTCAGTGAGTAGGGCACTGGCCCCATATACTGAGGGTGGTGTGTTCGAATCTGAGTCTGGCCAAACTGCAACAAAAAAATAGCCAAGAGAATTGCCTAAGCCCAAGAGCTGGAGGTTGCTGTGAGCTGTGATGCCATGTTGCACTCTACGAGGGCGACAAAGTGAGACTGTCTCTTAAAAAAACAAACAAACAACAACAACAAAAACCAAAAAACCCCCAAACAACTGTGGTATGTGTATACCATGAATTAAAAAAAAAAATAAGGGTCTATTCTCACAGACTCAGCTACCAACTCTTAGCAAAGGCCTCAAATTAGTCCATGAGAATCTCTGGTAGGAAGACAAGTGGCAACAAAGTCAGAATAGGAAACTTTTCCAATTATGCAGGGTAACCAAGTAGAATGGAGGCAAGACACTCACGCTCCTTCCTTAAAAGAGTAGACCTTTCTAGCCAATTCCTAGAGGAGGTTTAATCCCTTCCACATTCTAATCCTTCTAGGGATCTGTGTTATTGCACAGCCCCTCAAGCAAACATGTACACAGATACTGTTTCAGAAGTTAGCAATTCCCACAATCTATAGTACCTTTATGAATGTACTTGTATGCTTAATAGAAACATAGTTACCCCTGGGTATATGTGTAGATTGGTTCCAAGACCCTCCTAGTGTACCAAAATCCAAACATACTCAAGTCCCCCAGTTGGCTCTATAGAACATGTGCATATGAAATGCTGGCCTTCTGTATACTTGAGTTTTGCTATCTATCAATACTACATATATATATTTTTGTGACAGTGAGACTGTCACTCTACTTACCTGGGTAGGTAGAGTGCTGTGGGGTCATCATAGCTCATAGCAACCTCTAACTCTTAGGCTCAAGAGATCCTTTTGCCTCAGCCTCCCAACTGGCTGGGACTATAGGAGCCTACCACAATGGCTGGCTAGTGTATCTATCTTCAGTAGAGATGGAGTCTCACTCTTGCTTAGGCTGGTCTCAAACTCCTGAGCTCAAGTGATCCACCTGGGACCCCAAACTTCCTCAGACTCTTCCAGTTGGGTCTGGGACCACATGGCTCAGCCAATTCTGTCCTACCTAATGTTGTACACTGGCTAATTGGGGGTAAATAGTTCTTTGGAGGGCCAAGGAGAAGACGAAGGCAAGAGGGTAACAAGAGAGAATAGTTAAGAAAAGGGGAGCAACATGGGTATGAAACCATGAAATGTGACTCTGAGGCAGGGAACCAGGAACAAGGAACAGGAAACAAGGTTTACAGAAGCAACTCTTCAAACACTCCATCCTACAGCTTTCCTGAGAACTTCAACTACCAGTTTAAACAAGTCATACAACAAAGCAAATACCTTATTCCTACAGTACTATATTTTCAAAGCAAATACCTTATTCCCAGAGTATTATATTTTGGTTAAAAAAAAAAAAAAACCCACTCCCCCCAAAATCCTGGCTATCTTAAGCAGGTCTCGAACCTGTTATCCCAGGCAATACACCCACCTCTGCCTCACAGAGTGCTAGAATTATAGGTGTGAGCCACTGCACCAAGCCTAAAACTGCTGAATTCTTAGAAAAAGTGCATCTATAACTGTCACTAACCATATTTTGAGAATAACTACTGCCGGGTGAGTATCTGAAATTGAAGTTAAAAAGGGGCCTTTGAATAAAAACCAGGACCACTAGTTTGATGATCTGGGAAAGAGAACAAAGGGGTAATAAGAAGAGGACTTAAACTTCCAAGGTATAATTTTTCTGTAAAATGTAATTTTGGCAATTAAAATTTTTTTCTTTGTTGAAGGAAGGAGAATGGCAAGCTTTTAAGAAACAAGGTGCCCTTCCAAAGAACAGTAGGGTGTGTGGCACAGACCCACCAGACAACCTTGAGAACACACACCTCACTCAGAACCAGAGCACTGCTGCTTTTTCAGTTTTTCTATTAAATAAAAAGGCACTTCTGGGCGGCGCCTGTAGCTCAGTGGGTAAGGCGCCAGACCCATATACCAAGGGTGGTGAGTTCAAACCAGACCCCGGCCAAATTGCAACAAAAAAAATAGCTGGGCGTTGTGGCGGGCGCCTGTAGTCCCAGCTACTTCGGAGGCTCAGGCAAGAGAATCGCCTAAGCCCAGGAACTGGAGGTTGCTGTGAGCTGTGACACCACAAAACTCTACTGAGGGCGATAAAGCAAGATCTGCCCCTCAAAAATAAATAAATAAATAAATAAATAAATAAAAAGGCACTTCAGTAGGAGATAACTGACTTCTTTTTTCAAGAGACAGCATCTCACTATGTTGTCTAGGCTGGATTTGTACTCCTAGGTTCAAGTGATCCTCCTGCCTCAGCTTCCCCAATAGCTGGGACTATAGGCCCAGGCCATCA
Source organism: Arctocebus calabarensis (assembly GCA_963573935.1). Taxonomy (NCBI): domain Eukaryota; kingdom Metazoa; phylum Chordata; class Mammalia; order Primates; family Lorisidae; genus Arctocebus; species Arctocebus calabarensis. The sequence goes on from CAUYON010142366.1 coordinate 4,547, forward strand.
TGCCCAGCTAATTGCCTAAACTTGGACTTCACAAGAATATAAAATAGGGGACACATATAGTAGCCTTTTCCCCACTGACTTTACTCAGAGTCCCAGGTCATGTTCACAGACCTGGTCAGCACCATCTGATGCAACCAACTCTCACTTAACTTGAGCCGGGAGCTCCCTGTGAAACCATTAAATGCCTTAAAACTACATTTGATTCTCTTGGGTTGAGTTGTTTCATTTGGCAAACTCTTCTCAAAACCAAGGCGAAGAACTTGCCAACACTTCCCTCTAAGGGGCTATGGACTATCTTTCAATGTAAAAACTTTGTAGAAAACTATCTTTTCTTGATAGGCTAGTTAGTAGTTTATTTTTCTGGTTCTCCTATTCAAAGAACCAATTCAGATTCCATATTCTTACTAGTTTCCATTTTTATTAGTTCTTGTTCTTATGATCCTTTTTTTTGCAATTCTAAGCATTGAGCTGTGTCTGTCATGATATTCACATTTGAACAAAAATTCGTAGGGTTTTGTACTTGTGTTTGTAATAGATGCATGAACATTTCTGGCATGATATTACCAGGTTCTTTTGACATATTTTTATTTTATTTTATTCATTTTATAGATAGGGTCACCCCAGACTGGAGTGCAGTGGTGCAATCATAGCTCGGTGCAATAACAGCTCACTGCAGTCTCAAACTCTTGGGCTCAAGTAATCCTCCCCCCTCAGCCTATGATGTTTTAACAGCTAGCACAACATGCAGAAGTTACTGAATCCAGGCTCAGCGGGCTAAGGCGCCAGCCACGTACACCTGAGCTGGCGGGTTCGAATCCAGCCCCGGCCAGCCAAACAACAATGACGGCTGCAACCAAAAAAAAAAAAAAATGGCTGGGTGTTGTGGCGGGCACCTGTAGTCCCAGCTACTTGGGAGGTGGAGGCAGGAGACTCGCTTGAGCCCAGGAATTGAAGGTTGCTGTGAGCTGTGATGCCATGGCACTCTATCTAGGGTGACAACTTGAGGCTCTGTCTCAAAAAAAGAAGTTATTGAATCCAGCTAGTTAAAAAGAAGAAAAAAGAAAGGCTCCGCTCCTGTAGCTCAGCAGCTAGGGCGCCAGCCATATACACAGGAGCTGGTGGGTTAGAATCCATCCCGGGCCTGACAAACAACAATGACAACTACAACCAAAAAACAGCTGAGTGTTGTGGCAGGCACCTGTCGTCCCAGCTACTTGGGAGGAGTTCAAGTGATCCTCCTACCTCAGCCTCCCAAGTAGTTGGGACTAAGGTGCCTGCCACAATGCTCAACTAATTTTTTCTATTTATTGTAGAGACAGGGTCTTGCTCTTGCTCAGGCTAGTCTCAAACTCCTTAGCTCAACGGACCATCCTTCCTTAGCCTCCCAGAGTGCCAGGATTATAGGCCTGAGCCACTGTGCCCAGCCCTAAGTTTTCTTTTCTTTCTTTCTTTTTTTTTTGGAGACAGAGTCTCTCACTTTGTCACCCTCAGTAAACTGCTGAGGTGTCACAGCTCACAGCAACCTCAAACTCCTGAGCTTAAGCTATCCTCTTGCTTCAGCCTCTCAAGCAGCTGGGACTACAGGTGTCCATCACAATGTCCACTTTTTTTTTTTTTTTTTTAACAGATAAGGTCTTGCTCTTGCTCAGGCTGGTATCAAACTCCTGAGCTCAAGCAACCCACCCACTTTGGCTTTCCAGAGCACCAGGATTAGAGGTATGAACAGACTTAAGTCTTCTATTTTTGGTAGAGATGGGTCTTGTTTTTGTTCACACTGGTCTTGAACTCCTGAGCTGAAGCAATCCTCCCACCTTGGCCTCTCAGAGTGCTAGGATCATATGCGTGAGCCACTACAGTTCTACCTTTTTTTTTTCCTTTTGAGACAAGAGTCTCAAGCTGTCGCCCTGGGTAGAGTGCTATGGTATCATAGCTCACAACAACCTCAAATTCTTGGGCTTAAGGGATTCTCTTGCCTCAGCCTCCTAAGTAGCTGGGACTACAGGTGCCTGCCGCAATGCCCGGCTATTTTTTTTTTTTTTGTGGTTTTTGGCTGGGGCTGGGTTTGAACCTGCCACCTCCAGCATATGGGGCTGGCGCCCTACTCCTTTGAGCCACAGGTGCTGCCTAGGCTATTTTTTGTTGTTGCAGTTGTCATTGTTCTTTTAGCTGGCCCAGGCCAGGTTCAAACCCACCAGCCTTGGTGTATGTGGCCAGTGCTCTAGCTCTAGGCATGACCCCTACAGTTCTACCTTTTAAAGCTCAGTCTAATCAGTGTCATTAGAGGCTTGGCGTAAATAGTACAGTGGTTATGGTGTCAACCACATACACCTAGGCTGGTGGGTTTGAACACAGCCTAGGCCAGCTAAACAACTATGACAATTGCAACAAAAAAATAGCCAGGTCTTGTGGTGGGTGCCTGTAGTCCCAGCTACTTAGAAGGCTGAGTAAAGAGAATTGCTTGAGCCCAGGAGTATGAGGTTGCTGTGAGCTGTGGCACCACAGCACTCTACCAAGGGTGGCAAAGTGAGACTGTCTCAAAGAAACAAACAAAAAAAATCAGTGTCATTAGTAACACCGAAGTCAGGTATGCAAAGAAGCAAAACATTCTAAGCATAATATTTGGCTTCCCATCCAAAATACCCAAGCTCCCTTTCTTTCAACAAACAGGCATCACTCACTATCACTTTAATGTCTTGCCAACACACAATCCACAAGGCCATGGTCCTTGATCTGGTCCTTACGGACATTTTAGGGAAACTCCTACTTATCCCTCCAATTCTAGCTCCAAAGGCTCTCAACCATGAGGTCTTCCCAGGTACATGCACCAGGCACAATTAACCATTCTCCCTGGTATGCCCACAGTAGTTAAAGTGCACTGGAATTATCTGGGCATCTTGTTATGCTGTGCTCTGGTTCAGGGACTCTGGAGCCTTAGAATGAATTTCTAACAAGCTATTTGGCACACTGATGGCCTTGCTCTGAGTAACAAAGGGCTGCTGCACTTTGCACTTTACAGCCTGACTCTACTCTACTACTCATCAGAATATTCCATCCACAGGGCCAGGATTTCTCAGATATTGACAACTCCTGGGATTCTCTTAAAATCAGCAGCAAGCAGGGAGACGAGGGGAACAAAATTTGAGATAAACATTGAATATTTCCTGGAACTTCAATGCTGTGACTAGTTATTAGTGTTAAACTACTACTACCATTTTCCAGCTACCTATGGGCCACACCCTGTATCAGATGCTTGCTGTTTGCTCTGGTGTAAACTGTCATTCCACAGAAAGCACCCTCAGGCTTAGTAGGCTCTTAATAAATGGTAGCTCCTACTTCTAATTCTTACAAAAAACACATTAGCAGGCTTGTATTAGCAACATTTATCATCAGTACTACCAGCCATTATGCTAGGATTTCAATTATTCCTTAAAGGACTAATTAGCATGAGATAGAGAATTATCAATGAGAAAAACTAAGAACAAAGAGGTTGGGGGGTGCCTGTGGCTCACTGGGTAGGGCGCTGGTCCCAGGATGGTGGGTTCGAACCCGGCCCCAGCCAAACTATAACAAAAAATAGCCAGGCGTTGTAGTGGGAGCCTGTAGTCCCAGCTACTCAGGAGGCTGAGGCAAGAGAATCACCTAAGCCCAGGAGTTGGAGGTTGCTGTGAGCTGTGATGCTACAGTACTCTACTAAGGGCGATAAAGTGAGACTCTGTCTCTAAAAAGAAAAAAAAAAAAGTTAAATAACTTGTCTAGCATCAGTTACAAAGCCAGTAATTGGGGAAGCTAGGATGTAAACTCAAGTTGTCTGGATACTAGACTTCTGAGCTGTTAAATGCTACATATGGTAACTGCTCTTAAGTCTGTCTTGACACTGACGTTCAGAGACGTGAAGTGTGAAGTCAGCTGTCTTAGGAAAATAAGTTCTAGGGTGGAAGGGACAGAGAAATCCAGGGTTGTGATTCCCAATACCTCATCCTATGATATGCCACCTTACCAATCTAATGTATCCAACCCTGAAGTAAATAAATATGCCAGTAAGGCTTGGCAAAGTGAATCTGCCCTGCCAGGCCTCCCCAGACATGCATATTTCGGTTACATGATGCTCACGTATCTTTCTCCTTCTCAGAACTCTCATATTCCAGGAACACGATGTGCCGAGGGTAGTGGCCGCAGATATCTCCATTCACGTTTGGAATCACACTGAAACAGTAGTCTCGGCCAAACAGCTCCAGACATCTCTTTTCAATGCGCTCAACCTGCACAGGAGAGAAGACCTGAACATAAAGAGGACTCTAGGATTCTGAGTCCTGAGTCTGAATTAGCCACTCCACAACCTGGAAAGGTCACTGGGAATGACTTGCCTCTGTGATTATCATACAGTACTGAGAAGAGACATGATGCTGGGTCCTATACCCTATATGCAGTTCATTAACCCATATGTAGTCTGCTTTGGGAAGGACTCTGACTCCCTCAGCACTGCATCTGAAATTGTGGGTGTTGGGCATTTAAGGGAGAGATTATAGTCCTCATTACACTGAAAGGGGTCCTGAACCCATACAATATTAAGAACTCTTACTTTAGGTTATTGTAACTGGCATTAATCCATCATTTTTCTTTGGTGCCAGATTCTTCCCTATTCTCTAGCTGCACACTGGTATCTAGATACTCCAGTCCGTGCAATTAGTACAAGCTGAAGACAAAACTATTTGCTTATAAAATATAAAAAACTCCCCTGAAGCAGGGTGTAGTGGCTCACACCTGTAATCCTAGCACTCTGGGAGGCTGAGGCAGGTGGATTGCTTGAGCTTGGGTTCAAGACCAGCCTGAGCAAACGTGAGACCCCCATCTCTAAAAATAGCTGGACGTTGTGGCAGGTGCCCGTAATCCCAGCTGCTTGGCAGGTTGAGGCAAGAGAATCACTTGAGCTCAAGAGTTTGGAGTTGCTGTGAGCTATGACATTTCAGCACTCTATTGAGGGTGACCAAATGAGACTCTAAAATTGCTTGTTTTGTTCACAGTTCAGGGGAAAACCTGTGAGAAAAAAGGTAAAAGACCTGTAACATCTCAAGAATTTTGCAAGAGATCAGGAGGCCCCAAGAGGCATTAAGTTCCAGCTTCGTGAAAATAGATGTAATTTATGACAACCCTAATCTTTCGGGGTAAGACGAAAGAGGGGTCCAGAAAAAAAACCCTGACTCAAAAGGCCCTCCCTGTACTCAGAAGACCAATGGGGAGGAAAAACTTGCAGTGCCTTAAATTAGGGTCCTCAAAGGTACATGAGCATCATTAAGAAGTCTATTAAAAAATGCAAATTCTGGCTCTGCACCTGTGGCTCAACGGGTTAAGGTGCCAGCCACGTGCACCTGAGCTCCAGGGTTCGAATCCAGCCTGGGCCCACCAAACAACAATGGTGGCTACAACCAAAAAATGGCTGGGCGTTGTGGCGGGCGCCTGTAGTCCCAGCTACTTGAGAGGCAGAGGCAGGAGACTTGCTTGAGCTCAGGAATTGGAGGTTGCTGTGAGCTGTTATGCCACGACACTCTATCCAGGGTGACAGCTTGAGGCTCTGTCTAAACCCCCCCCCCAAAAAAAACAGAAAACAAACAAATTCTGGGGTTTGGCACCCACAGCACAGTGGTTATGGTACCAGCCACATACACCGAGGCTGGCAGGTTTGAACCCAGCCGGGGCCAGCTGAAACAACAATGATAACTGCAATAAAAAACAGCCAAGTGTTGTGGTGGGTGCCTGTAGTCCCAGTTACTTGGAAGGCAGAGGCAAGAGAATCACTTGAGCCCAAGAGTTTAAGGTTGCTGTGAGCTGTGATGCCACCGCACTCTACCGAGGGCAACATAGTGAGACTGTCTCAAAAAAAAAAAAATGCAAATTCCAGGTTTCAGCCCCCAGAAATGGACTCAGTAGAACTAGGTGGGGCTAAGGAATCTTTATTTTTTAAAAAGTATTCCAGATAATTTACTTTGAAAAATTCTTAAGTCATTTGGAGTGTGAGGAACCTCCAGCTTTAAGGAAGCCTTCCCTGGAGTACCTAGAAGACTAGCAGATGCCAACTACAGTATATCCCAGCGTAGGTAATCTATGCAGCCAAATCAGAGCTTTGCGGCATAGGATGGAGCAGAATCCCACTGGAAAACCTAATGCTAAAGCTGCCAAATTCACATGGGATATAAGAGATGGCAGGGTCTCTTAGATGATAGGATTATAATTATATTAAGAGTCCCACTGGACTAACAGCCAGTGCTTAGGGTGGGCATGGTCTGACCAGGCCGGATGCTTTCCAGGTCTGGCAATAAGATAATTTGAGGGGGAACCCCAAAGAGAGGACAAAGAGGAACTGAAATCCGCTTCTGATAAAGGAACTGAGAGGGATCGTGGGCTGTCTTCCTGTTTTACACGAGAAGGGATGGGCCCAAGTCTTGAAGCGACCTTATAAGGAGGCAACTCACTGGATTAATCTTGGCTCATTATGACCTTTTATCCAGAGATATTTCTCCCTACTTAGACTTGGGAGATTCTGCCCCGAACACGACTCCCACTTAAACACCTGAAGCAGGGGAATAACACTTCTTTAGTTCCTCCTCGCTGATCTTTCAACCTGACCCTTCACCTCTGATTCCTGACCTCCAAACACTTAGTCTCAAACAAAAACAGCCTCTTCGCTGGGCTCATTCTGTTGCTAGTTCTTTTTTAGGGTTTTTAAGCGTGACTCTTACTCTCCGGTTCCGGGCCCTGGAGAACTCCCCTATCTCCCATTCCTCAGCAGTAAGGTCCTACTCCTACATTCCTGTGACCCCTGACCTCAGTCTTCCCTCTCTAACTCTTCGAGTCAGGGGTCTTCTTCAGCTCCTCGCGCCTCTGTGCTCACCTTAGAACTGCCCGTCCCGCTGCCGTCCTTGGCCCGGTACTGGGTCCGGGAGAACTCTTCCAGCAGTTCCCCGAGCCCCGGCTCCTGCGGTGACGGATTGCCCGACGAGGCCGAGGACCCCGACGAGGCGGCGGCGGCGGCGGCCCGAGCGCCGGCCATGGCCCAGCCTAGCGTCTCGTCAGTGAGCCTCAAGCCAGCCCATGGTACCTAGCAAGACCTACTCCAGCTCCGGAACCTAGCGAACCGCCTCAGCCACCGCCTTCTTCTTTCATTTCCGGCTCCGCCCCATCTCTCCGGATGTTTACTTCGGCCCTGGCCAATCGGAGCTCGGGACTCACGCACATCTCTTGCTAGCCGGCCCACCTCCTGCGCGGAGCGATCCAAGTAGTCTGCGGAATGGGTGTCCCGACCGCTCCGACACCTCGTGCCCCGCCCCGCGGGGTTTCCCCTGGGGAAGCCGGGCTAAACCATTGGCTGCCGACGGGAGGACAGGTGGAATAAACCATTGCAGAGGAGGACCGCTTGGGGGCAATATGTTAGTACTGGCAACCATAATAGTAATAACTAACAATAGAACAGCATTTCAAAAAGCACTTTTCTCGCATTGCTCCTCAGAACGTCCCTGTTAAGTATAGTGCATTGGATCATCAACTTATTTTATTGAGGACGTAAGGGGAGCAGTTTGAAATTCTGTTATTTAAAACCCCTTATTCTCCTCGTTAGTATAGCTCAGTGAAGAAAAGAAAAAAAAAAAAATCCCCTTTTTTTGGGCGGCGCCTTTGGCTCAGTGAGTAGGGTGCCGGCCCCATACGCCGTGGGTGGCTGGTTCAACCCCGGCCCCGGCCAAACTGAAACAAAAAATAGCTGTGGCGCCTGTGGTTCAGCGGGCTATGGCGCCAGCCACATACACCTGAGCTGGCGGGTTCGAATCCAGCCCGGCCCGCCAAACAACAATGATGGCTGCAACCAAAAAATAGTCGGGCGTTGTGGCGGGTGCCTGTAGTCCCAGCTACTTGGAAGGCTGAGGCAAGAGAATCGCTTAAGCCCAAGAGTTTGAGGTTACTGTGAGCTGTGATGTCACAGCACTCTACCCAGGGTGACAGCTTGAGACTCTGTCTCAAAAAAAACACAAACCAACAACTTAACCTTTTTTTTTTTTTTGAGACATAGTCTCAAGTTGTCACCGTGGATAGAGTGCCGTAGCATCACAGCTCACAGCAACCTCCAATTCCTGGGCTCGAGCGAGTCTCCTGCCTCCGCCTCCCAACGCCTGGCCATTTTTTTTGGTTGCAGCTATCATTGTTGTTTGTCGGGCCTAGGCTGGACTCGAACCGGTCAACTCAGGTGTACGTGGCTGGTGTCTTAGCCCATTGAGCCACAGGCACCAAGTCCAACAACTTATCCTTAACAGACATTAGTCCTTAGAAAACACACACACACACACACACACACACACACAGAGTCATTGACATATGTAACCAACCTAGCCAACATACCTAGATAATGAAAAAAAAATTATTGGGGGCGGCTCCTGTGGCTCAGCGAGCAGGGCGCCGGCCCCATATACCGAAGGTGGCGGGTTCAAGCCCGGCCTCGGCCGAACTGCAAAACAAAAAAATAGCCGGGCGCTGTGGCGGGCGCCTGTAGTCCCAGCTACT
>CAUYON010142368.1:0-42910 GCA_963573935.1 Arctocebus calabarensis
GGTGGTCCAGTTTTTAGAGGGTCTCTCCCATGGGGTAGAGTGGGAGGACAGCTGGGGCAATTCATTCAGTTCCAGCCCTGTCCCTGATCGATGTAAAGTAGATGAAAAAGCTGACAGAACAGAACAAGTTTGCAGAATCTCTGCCCTGTGGAGGAGACGCTGGGCTGCTAATAGTCCTGACTTAGTCTGTGAGCTTCAGCCCTTTGTTTCAGCGGTCATCCCCTGAGGGCCAGGTGTGGCCGAAACTCAGCAAAGCTTTCAGCCAGCCGTTTTTTCAGCCAGCTGCTTTTCGCTTTTCGGCTCACTCTCTCACTGCTTTTGAGCTGGGAGAACAGCACAGACCCACGGCAACCCACACCCTGTCCACTCCCCTTGAGAAAGTGTTCAAGAATCTGGACTCCATGGGGGACAGACCTCCAGACCCCAGGGTGAGAGTGGAGGGGAGTGCCAGGAGTTCCAACTTGCAGGTGGAAAATATATACAGTTTTATACCGCTTTATGCCTGGCAGGAGGGTGCCATGGCACAGGGGAAGGAGGTCCGGTTTCTAGAGGGTCTCTCCCGTGGGGTAGAGTGGGAGGACAGCCGGACTCTGCTCGCTTGTTTGTATGGAGGTATGGCGTATACTGCGAGCTGTTCTCTTGGGGGAGGGGACTCCGGTCCGCTTGTTGATGTGCTCTGTACCTTTTACTTGTATCCTTGGGGTCGCAGGTCGCTCCAATAGGGTTGATGTGCGTTCCTCGACCTTGTCTCTTGGCTCAGCTCCAAACCATTGGCTTTCTTGCTAAATTTCTGTCCTTTAACTCTCTTTCTGGACAGGAGTGTCTGCAGAAAGCTGGCTACAGACCGCCATCTTGTCTCCTCCCCCCCCTTCATTAATCTTTTGATCTTGATTTCATTTAGTTCTTCTCTGATCTTGGCTATTTCTTTTCTTTTGCTGATTTGGGATTACTTTTATTCCCCTTTTACAGTTCCATGAGATTATTCATTAGATCATTGATTTGTAATCTTTCTGGCTTTTGGATGTAGGCAGTTAAGTCTATGAATTTTCCCCTCAGCACTGCTTTTGCTGTATTCCACAGATTTTGATAACTTGTATCCCCATAATGATTTAGTTCAAAGAATCTTTTTTATTTCTATCTTTAGCTTTTCATTGACCCAACATTATTTAGTTTCTATAACTGTATGTAGGGATGAGTGTTTCTGTTGAAATGGATTTCTAATTTTATTCTACTCTTAGCTGATTAGATACTTTGTATAAGTTTTTATTTACTTATTTATTTATTTATTTTTTGAGACAGCATCTCACTATGTCGCCCTCAGTAGAGTACCGTGGCATCACAGCTCCTCAAACGCTTGGGCTTAAAAGATTCTCTTGCCTCATCCTCCTGAGTGGCTGAGACTACAGGTGCCCCCCACAACGCCCTGGGTTTTTTTGGTTGTAGTGTCATTGTATGGCATGCCTGGGCTGGAATCCAACCTGCCAGCTCCAGTGTATGTGGCTGGTGCCGTAGCCACTGAGCTATAGGTGCTGAGCCAATTTTTTATATTTTTTAATTTATTGGAACACATCTTGGGGCCTAAGACATCATCAGTCTTAGAGAATGTTCCATGAGCTGATGAGAAGAATGTGTATTCAGTAGTTTGGCTTTAGAATGTTCTGCAACTATCTTTTAGGCTCATTTGTTCTAAAGTTCTGTTAAAGTCTCTGTTTCTTTGCTCGGTTTCTGTGTAGAGGACCTGTCCTCTTTTGACAGTGATGTTTTGAAGTCCTGCCAGTTATGGTGCTGCAGTTTATCATTTTGTTTAAATCAAGTAGAATTTGGTTTATGAATCTGGGTGTTCCTGTGTTAGGTGCATAAATATTTAGGATCACTAAGTCTTCTTGTAAAATTATTCCCTTCATTATATAGCAACCATCTTTGTCAAACTTTACTTTTGTTGATTTGAAGTCAATGTCATCTGAGACAAGAATGACTACACTGGATTTCTTTTGGTTTCCATTTCATGGAGTAGCATTTTCCATCCTTTCAATTTGAGTCTTAATGACTCCATGAAGGTTAGATGTGTTTCCTACAGATAGAAAATAATTGGCATCTTTTTTTTTATCCATTCTGTCACCTTATGTCTTTTCAGTGGTAAGTTCAAGCCATTCATGTTTATTGGAAGTATTGATATGCATGGTGAATTTCTTAGGTAGATCCTTTTCTCTTTGTTTTACCTCTTGAGCCATTGTGGTATCTGAACCATGAATGCTAGTTTTACACTGGTTTTACACTGGTAGATGTCTTATGTTGATTATTGTCTAGTGCAGGTGTGAGTGCTTTCTGCAGGGCGGGTCTGGTCTTTACAAATTCCCTCAGCAATTGCTTGTCTGAGAAAACCTCTGCTTCTCCTTCAAATAAAAAAAAAAAAAATTGTGCAGGATACAGGATTCTAGGCTGGCCATTATTCTGATTTAGAAGGCTGAGGATGGTTCCCCACTCACTTCTGGCTTGTAAAGGTTCAGTTGAGAAATCTGCAGCTAGTCTGACTGGTTTTCCTTTTGTATGTTACCTCCTGTTTTTGCATCACTGTTTGCAGGAATATCTCTTTCATGTTTACTTTGGCCAGCCTAAAGAGTATGTGTCATGGTGACTGCCTCTTTATGATGAATCTCCCAAGAGTCCCATATGCTTCCAGATCCTGGATATCTGAATTGCTATCAAGACCTGGGAAATTTTCTTCAATAATTCCATTATATAAATTATTCAACCCTTGGGAATTTTATTCTTTTCCTTCAGGGATGCCTATGGTTGTTATGTTTGGCCTCTTTACATAGTTCCATATTTCTTTTAGGCTTTGTTTGTTCTTCTTGTTTCTCTATTCTTTCTCTTCAACTGATTTACTCAGCACAAAGTTATTATCTTCAAGTTCTCAAATACTTTATTTTGTATGATCAAGTCTATTCTTAAAGCTTTCCACTGTTCTTTGTAATACCTTGAGTAAAATTTTCATTTCTAGAAGTCCTTTTGGTTTTCTTTAATACTTTGGTTGCTTTAGTCATTTCTTGCATCGTCTTTGTGGTTTCTTTGTTTTGGGTTTCCATTTTCTCTTTTATTTCCATGAGTTACCTACAACCTATTTTCACAATTCTTCATTTGTCATTCTGATCTTTTTGTTTTCTCCAGTGGGTGACCTTTCACTTTGATTTTTCATATTTCCTGAGTTTTCCCATTGGTTCCTTCTCATCTGGCTTCTCTACCAAGAGCCAAGTATGTTGGTGCTCACTTATGTGCTTGTCTCTAAGACCTCAGAGGTCGTCCTTGACTGTTTCAGAGAGAAGAGTAGTGGTCCTGAGTTGCATATGGGTTACTCTAGCAGGTTTAATGAACCTCTCTGGTTACCTCTGACCTGCTATTTTCATCTTTCCTGACAGAGTGTAGTGAGTTAGGTCTTCCACCGTTCTCTCAGTGGCAGCAAATGGTGTCTGTAAGTATGAATTATCCACACCCTGTTTGTTTGATTTGGAAGATGCTTTGAAGGGCTATGTTACTGTGCTCCCAGTTATTGGTTGAAGACTGTAAGAGTAAGCCAGCTGCTGAGATGTTCCTTTGGAGAACTAGAGTCAATCAAGCTTAGGAGGTACTCTGTGGCTCTCAGGGGGTTTCTTGATCTCCACCACCACCAAAATGGGGGCTAAGGGCAAGGCAGTTTGTGGTTAGCTTTCCTGAGCCCTCCTGTCAGTAGGGGACACCTGCAAGAATGAATAATCTGCAGTACTGTTTCTGGGTCCTCCACTGGCTCCTGTCCCTTAAGAGAAGGATTTGAATGTCCGAGGTGGTAGGTGGGACCCTGGAGCTTCCAGATACAATTATATTATAAATTTATTATAATATATTTTGTAGGCAGGTGGGTAGGGGAGAGCAGCTGGGAAGGGTGGATTGGGCAAGCTTGCCCTCATGATCCATAGAAGCTGATCAGTTAGCAGTTGTGTAAGGGGTCAAAGGTCTGCTCTCAGTTTCTGGGTGGATCCCCACTAAAGAAAGTCTGAGGTGTCCCTATCTGACCAGAAAGTATGTTCATGGAGGCTAATCCCTTAGAGTCTCACAAACTGGCAGCCTTCAGTGAGCCTTGATCTTCTCCCTACCCTCTGCTCCAGTCTTCCCAGGGTATGTTTGGGCAGGTTGGACCCTAGGCCATCGAAGCTCCCCTGTGACTGTCCTGAGCTGAGAGTGGAGCCCTCCTTCAAGAGAAAGAGTTCCCCGGGTTCCTTCACTTCCCAAGATCAAGTTGGCGAATTCCCGACCATGCCAGGGAGATGTGTTCCATCTTAAGTTGTTCACAGGGTGCTCAAGCAGGTTCAATATCCCACTGTTTTAGGGTGTGGCACCCTCTGATGGAGCTTTGGAGCATGCAGCACCACGTCTAGGCATCGGGCAGGAAACTCACAGTCTGAGCACATCTTGGTCTGCTGCAGGACACCAAGGGGAAAGGTCTGCGTCCCATACTCTGTAGAAACTTTGGAGCTGTGGTTCAATTTTCTCTCTTGACAGCCACAGGTGGGGGAGAGGAATGAAGGAAAATAGTCTGTATGGAAGAGTGTTGGCAGTCTGATCAGAGGGGCATCAGCCCTGAACGTCCAGATTCTAGAGTTATAGAAATCACCCAGAACCTGCTAGACCGTTGTGGATTCCGCAATCTGGGTCAGTGTTGGGAAGTATCTGTGTGGAAATAATCATGGTGAAACTTGAGAAGTTGAAGCCCCTAGGGAGGACAAAGCCACACAGTGAGTGGAAAAACAATATGTCACCTGCCTTCCTGGCTTGGGTCTGTGGGGGCCTGAAGTACCCCAGGGGGGCTGGAATTGTGCCTTGTCCACAAGAAATTCCCAGTTCCCTGGTGGCAGTGGCTTCTGGGCTCGTGTAGGGAGAAAGTATCTCTAGCAGCTTGATAGCCCAGGGAGGGAGAAGGAAATTGTTCTACCTGCCCTTCTCACTGGGCTATAAGTCTCTCCAGGGTTGTCTTCTTTTGATATTTTGCACCTTCTTGTTCTGCTCTGCAACTTCTTCCATGGAATCTCTTGTAGGTTCTAGTACCTTTCCCTTGAGATTGTACTCATTTTATGATTGTTTGTTAGTTTTTTTATTTTTTATTTTTCATCTAAAACTTTTCCTCTCTTTGAGACGGTGTGGTAGCTGATGCCTCTTCTCAGCCATTTTGGCTAATTACCTAAATAATGATGTTCTAAAGTTAAATGCTTTTCTTGGTCAAAATCAGTGAATGTGCTTAAGGAATCATTTATTTTAATTTTTATTGCTCTACATAACACATTGTTTCTTTTGACATCAACACTGTTTTGTTATTATCCATTTATAGAAGAGTGCACAACTAACAAAAGCTTGAATTTCTTTTTCTTTTAAAATCAAATCAATATTGGCATTTTGGTGTTCAAAACCTTTAAATATTTTTTTTGTTGAAACATAATAAACATACAGTAAGGTACACAGGTCTCAAAAGTATGACTTGATGAATTTTCAGAAACTGAATGTACTCATGTGATCAGCAAGCATTCAGATCAATAATCAGAAAATAACATTTCAGATGCTCCTTCATGCCCCCTTGCCAGTCACTATGACTACCTCTAAATCTCCAGGCAATCATTATCTTCAACTAGATTCACATAAGCAAATTTGGACTACTTTTGTACTTTATATCAGCGTGATCATAAAGCATGAGTTCTTAGTTCTAACTTTTTAAATTAAATATTTATATTCACGAGATTCATCCATTTTGTTACATCAGGATGTAATTTGTTCATTCTCCTTTCTGTATAGTATTCCCTTGTGTGACTATTCCATAGTTTATACATTTAGTCTACTGTTGGCCATTTGGATACAGTTTGGGGTTATGAACATTCTACTACTCACCTAAAATATAAAAGAAATATCAAATTTTCCATTCTCAGACAGCAGTATTATGTTGTGGTTATAAATTTGGCTCAGGAGTCAAAATGCTTGAGGTCAAAATCTATTCTACTTCCCTAAGACCTACATAAGAAAACTTGGAGAATTTATTGGTAGACTCTAAAGAAGACTAAAGTACATGGAGAGGTATACTGTTCTTCATGGACTGGAAGATTCAATGGTATAAAGGCATTAATTCCAAAATGTTTTACTTATAAACTAAAAGCAAACAGTTTCCAAAACATCTTCTCTACCCCTGACTAGTTGTACAATCTTGGATAGTTTACTTAACTGACCTCAGTTTCCTCATGGGTCAAATACAGATTACAATAGTAATAGTGATAGTAATAGTAACAGCAGAAACAATAGTGGTAGTAGCAGTAATAATAGTAATAAAATGGTCTCTGCCTTACAAGGCTGCTGTGAGGATTGACTGGGATAAAACTTGCAAAACAGAACAGTGCCTGACATAGTAACATAGTAACACTCTAGTATAGCTATTATTATTGCAGCCAAGGTTAATAAGCACTACTCTTTACTACTCCCAGGCTATATAGCCTGTTTATGTCTCTAAACAAAAATGCATTTATAGTTGAATATAATATTTTAAAATTGTAGTATATTTGAAAACTCATAGAGTTTTAATTTAATCAAATACCTATCATTTCCTAAAATGGTGATGATTATGATCTACACATAGGTCAATTCTGAGCATCTACTGACTTATATCATATAAAGCATATTTAAAGACTGATTTGCTTGTGGTTATGGATATTATCTCCCTGAAACTGATGGACAATCCCATATGTTTCTGAACATGTTAATCAAAGCAGACACTAAACCTTTCCACATTTTTCCACTGCAAGTGAAAGGCAAAATTTCAAAACCAGTTTTATGTGAGGAAGGAACTCTATCCCTTGACTCTATGAAAAAAAAGAGAGATTACAACATTTTAATAAAAGTTTGATACTTTTCACTTATGTTATGGAGTATTTTTGCTTCTTTTTCAGAACTTCTATCTTAGCCCAAATGCTGCACAGGAAAATATCAGGAAATAGATTCAACTGAAATAGGTCTCTGCTTTCTATTTCTGGGCTTTTCATGGTAGGATAGGGCTTACTTGACCATTTGCAAATAGATCATAGTAGTTACTGGTGAGGAGTTGAGAATTTAATTTAATCTGTGAAGGTTTTTAATTCTGAGACACTGTCACACATAGACCAAACAGAATTGACAGGTTGTGTATTGGTAGTAAGACAGGCAAAGGAAAAGTAGACCTTTAAGCAGACAATACTTTATGGCTGGTAAAATAACCCTCACCTTAAATCACTTGAACATAAAACCCAAGACACTTTCAAGGAACAGAAACACTAGTTGAGCTGTGTACTGTCTCCTGGGCTATATATAACAGCTATCATGGGCTATGGCCCTGGAATTCACTTCCCTAACTTAGGCAGGCTTTTAGTTTCTTCTTACATTTGGAGTAAACTCTTGGTTGTTGTGGAGAGAAAAATCTCTTCTATCAGTCACATTTTGGCCAAATGTAAGCTTTTGGTCCTCTTTTACTCTGCCATCATTTTTAAAAAATTCTACTGAAGTTTCTGGGCCCACATATGCCATTAACCACAATGTATGATTTGGGGGACATGCATCCTTTTCTTAGAGAGCTCAGATTTAGGAGGGGAAACATGAAATCTTTCCAAACAGTAGTAGAGTAGAATGTGAAGAGCACAGACATGGCTTAACATTCTAGCTTTCCTTCTTATTAAATGAGCACCCCTAGGCATGGCTTTTCATCTCTCTGAGATTCAGATTCTTTATTTATAAATGAACGATAAGCAAGTGTCTAGATATTGTTGGGAGGATTAAAATAGATAAGGTACATACAACTTGTAAGGCAGGTACATAGGTGATGCTTGGGAGGTGTTAACCATTATTATTGCTGTTGTTATTATAACTTGAGGGTGAAGATAGGAAAGATTGCTTCAGACTGGAAGGAAGATCTAGGGAGCCTTCTTAAATTAATGGAAGATGGCTTTTGCAGATGGGTAGGAATAGAATATTATTGACTAGAGGAAAGTGGTGGGAAGCTGGCCTTCAACACAGAGGAACATATTTTTGTATTATCCCGGAGAAAGGCATGGAAAGAGATGCATCAAGTTTTTTACACTGCTTACCTCAAAAACTAGAGATTATAAGTATTTTCTCTATGTATCTTTGAATGGTTTCACGTATCTTGATTAGCTTATATACTATTTATGACAAAATATTTACATGTAAAATTTATTTTTAAATTATAAAATTCATATTTAATTTAAAATGTGTATTAAAAATTACTTTTAAAAACTTCATAAGACAGAGGAAAACTCATAGAGGTAAGAAAACAGGGGGACAAGAAGCAGCCTTGGCTAGAGAAGATAAGATCATAAGGTAGAATATGTCTATCTTATGCAAAATAACAATTGAAATTTGAATTGTTATGTCTAAGTTGCTGGGATCTGTGGAAAGTTTCCAAATAGGGAAATGGCCCAATAGAATGTGACCTTCTTTTCCTGGGAATGAAGACATTGCCATCTGGGGAATTTTTGGATGAACAGCACCCCAGATGATTTCTGGAGATTTTTCAGGTTTCCCTTGGCTTTGCCTTTGGCTTTTAAATGAGTTATTTGCATGGCTGTCATGTCCATGAGACTGAAAGCTTGTCAAGGGCAGGGATTATGTCATCTTCATCCCTAAAGCCTCTCTAGCTTCCCATCTCTACCCCAGGGTCTAACTCCAAGGGGGCTGTCAATGGATGTTGGATGCATGCAAAGGGAACTGACTTATGCTATGGCAGTTTTTTCTGTGCCTCTGACATAGGACACCTCCCTTCCCAAGGGCTGTAAATTTAGGAAAATGGCAGTATCTTCATAGTTATGAATTACTTCCTAACTAGTAAAACTGCAGGAAAGCCCACAAAATTGCCTATAAAGCAGAAGCCTCATCAGCTGCAATTATAATAAAGAATAATGACTCAGCAGACCACAGCCCACACTCATACACAGAGAGGCTCTCAAACAACGTTCTTCAGATGGCAGTCCTATACCTAGGACCCAGAAGGATGATCTAAATCTATTTTAGAGTATTCTTTTGCTATACTGTAGCTGTAACCCACTTCATGTGAACCTAGGTTTGTTTTATACACAAACATCAGGGTACAGAAGGCAGAAGAAACAAGCCCTAAACTTCAAGTGTATCTGTTTCAGAACATTATGCCAGTCAGCTTAAGAAGGTATTTCTCTTGCATTCTGAATCTCAAAGTATAAATCTAATTTATTATTGACTGTACTCCCTTTGAAGTCTGTCCTTTTTCTGATCACCGTGTTTGATAGTTGCACTGAGTCAGTGCCTTGGAACTGGATTTCTCCAAATACTCTCTGGAATGAATAAAGCATTGGTGGTCCTTCAATCATAGAATTTTTGCTCCAATGTGCAAATTGTGATATTTCACAATATCACAACTTTGTGATAGATTATAGGGTCAAATCCATTTATCCATTGATGTTTAATGATCTTAGAAGGCACTTACATTACTAAGAATTAAAAAAACACCTCGATGTGATGATGTAGTCCAGTGAAGAAATTATTGTTCAACATAATGGACTTCCATATTTCTGCAGACTAAAGATTTAAAGACGGACTTTTTATTTGATATTAATAATATATTGGTGGTTATTGTTTTTCAGAAACTGTAGAAGCACTACATCATGAGGTTTGTTCTTTGAAAAGTTAGCAAGAATCAGAAGGCTGGAGTGGCAACATGATGGTGATTTCCTCCCATGTATTAGCATGCTCCTCCAGCAGGGGATCCAGATCTTGGCTGAGGGTAGCCTGGGGATCAGGGTTTAAGCATTGCATAATCATGTTAACATATACAGATTAAGAATGTAATATCTATTTCTGATAAAACCTCTTGGCAAACTAGGAAAAAAGAGGAACTCCTCAACATGATGAAAAACATTTACAAAAAGCTGACAGCTAACATCATACTTAATTGTGAGAAACTCAAAGCTTTCCCACTATGATCAAGACTGAGGCAAAAATGGCTCTTATCACTCCTTTTCAAAATTATACTAGAATTACTTGCCAATGCCATAGAACAAGAAAAAGAAATAAAAGTTATGTTGGTTGGAAAGAAAAATAAACCTGTATTTTTTTCACAGATGATATGATCATCTATGTAGAAAATATGAAAGAATGGATATTACCTTTTATATTTTTAGCTCTAAAAATGAAATACTTATGTATAAATCTAACAAAATATGTACAAGATTCATATGATTAAAACTACTAAACTTGATGAAATAAATTAAAGGACTAAATGAATGGAGACATGCTTCATGTTAAGAACAAGAAATCTTAATATTATCTAGATATTAATTCTTCTCAGCCTTATAGATTCAACACACTCTCAATCAAAATCCCAGAAATTTACTTTGTGGATATTATCATATTAACCCTAAAGTTTGTATGGAGAGGAAAAATATCCAAGAATAACCAACTTAATATTGAAGGAGAACGAAGTTGGAAGACTGACACTGCCCAATTTCAAGACTTATCAGAAAGCTATAGAAATCAAGATAGCTTAGTACTGGTAAAGGAATAGACAAATATATGAGTGGAACAAAATGAGTAGAGAGTCCAGAAATAAACACATATAAATATATCCAACTGGTCTTTGACAAAAAAGCAAAGAAAATATAATGGAGAAAAGCAAATCTTTTCAACAAATGCTGTTGGAACAACTAGACATTCACATGCAACAAAATTAATCCAGGCACAGATCTTACATCCCTCACAAAAATAACTAAAAATGTATTACAGATTCAAATGTAAAATCTAAAACTATAAAACTCCAAAGAAGTTATATTCAATAACACAAAATGCAGATGATAAAAACAAAACGCTGACAAGGATGCAGAGCAACAGAAACTGCCATTCATTGCGGATGAAATGCAAAAAGGTAGAGACATTTTGGAAGATTGGAAGTTTCTTACACAGCCAAGCATATTCTTCATATAAGATCAAGTAAACACGTGACTTTGTATTTATAATTAAACGAATAAAAACTTGTATCTATACAATAATCTGCACATGTATGTTTGTAGCAACTTTATTTATAATTGGTAAAAGTTAGAAGCAACCAAGATGTTCTTTAGTCAGTGAATTGATAAATTGGTACATGCAGACAATGGAATGTTATTCAGACCTCAAAAGGAATGATCGACAATAAAGGCATGAAAAAACATGGAAGAAACACAAATGAATATTTCTAAGTGAAAGAAGCCAATCTGAAAAGCATACAAACTATATGATTCTAGGTATATGATATTCTTTTTTTTTTTTTTGAGACAGAGCCTCAAGCTGTCACCCTGGATAGAGTGCTGTGGCATCACAGCTCACAGCAACCTCCAATTCCTGGGCTCAAGCGAGTCTCCTGCCTCCACCTCCCAAGCAGCTGGGACCACAGGCACCCGCCACAATGCCCGGCCATTTTTTTGGTTGCAGCTGTCATTGTTGTTTGGCAGGGCCTGGACTGGATTCGAACCCGCCAGCTCAGGTGTACGTGGCTGGCACCTTAGCCTGTTGAGGCACAGGCGCTGAGCCAAGTATATGATATTCTTGAAAAGAGAAAAATATGGACTTGTTAAGAAGTTCAGTAGTTGCCAGAGGTTCGAGGGGGAAGAAAGTATGAAAGAACCGAGCCTAAAGGATTTTTAGGGAAGTAAAAGTATTTATTGTGTGTGATATTTTAATGGTGCATGCATATAATTTTACATTTGTCAAAACCTACACAATATACAGCACCAAGAGTGAACACTAATGTAAAACTATGGACTTAGGATGATAATGACGTTTCAGTGTAGGTTCATCAACTCTAATAAAGGTATCACTGTTGTGCAGGATGTCAATAATGGGGGAGGTTGTGAGTATGTGAGGCCAAGGGATATATGGGAATTTTATACTTTTCATTATTTTTCTGGGAAACTAAAACTGCTCTAAAAGATAAAGTCTACTTTCAAAAAGATTATAATGAAACAATAAGTAAGAGAGCAAGTAAGAGAACTTTTAAAAATTTCCCATGACTGTATGGTATTGTTGAGAAGTCTACTTACTGGTAAAGAGAATATAACAGACTTAATTAGAAAGCACCAAGCTTGTTAGTTCTTACTCTGGGAAGAGAGGCCTATAAATTCCTAAAGGTTGTGTGAAAAAATGTATAAAAATATACTTGAACTTTTCTGGAGAGACTCTTCCTAACTTTCATGGAAACTCCCAAAAGATTTAGACCCACAGTGGACTCATGGTATTGGAAATAGATGTGTGGATAAAGGAGGTGATCAGCTTTGGAACTATGCATAATCTGTTTGAAAGTAATGATCACAAAATGTTCCAACCTGCTTGGGCTAGTATTGATAAAAGTAGAAGCACATAATTTCTCTATTGTGACTGGGTGAGCATGCCATGCCATAGGGTCTACTTGAAGTTGATTTTCTGAGAAGATCTATATTCTCTGAATACATATGTGGCTTTTATTAAGTCTTTGATGATACTACTTTGAGAAGCCCAAATTAACTTTTATTTTTGAACTCTCCTCATTGAAGCATAAACTTATTAAAGATAACCAATACTTCAATTACATTATAATATTTTCTGTTAGACAAGAAAGACAGAAGCATGTGAGAATAAACACTATTACATGCTGTTAGAGCACAAAAGGATCTAAAATTCCATGTTTCTCAATGTACATCAGGGGTATTGATTCTGAAAGATGAAGAAGGGCTTTCTCAGGATCACTCCTTTCAGATTGGTGACAGGTCCAAATTTCTGATTTGTTATATCCAAATGCTTACTGAACATCTCTAATTTTACCTCTCTTAGGCAGTTCAACCACAACATACTTAAAACCAAGTTCATTGCTTCCCCTCTACTCTCAAAACACCCTCTATTACCTTCTATCTCCATTTTATTTTGTCCCTGCAACCCCTCAAACTACTACCCTGTTTCTCTGCTCTTCTGTTCTAGCTGTAACAGATCTGTCTGTATAACAGATCCTAAAAATAGTGCCTTAACACAAAAATATTAATTTAACTCATGACTTTGCAATGTGAGTATGGCTTATCTTGAATGCCCATCTTTGTTCTACTCAGTCTCAGTTCATTGTCTCAAAGGCTAAAGGGCAGAATCATCTGGAGACTCACTTACTCACAGGTCTGTTAGCTGGTGTGGTCTGTCAGCTAGCAGAACAGTCAGCTGTATAATTATAAAGCATACAAATGACCTTTCCATGTGATCATTGTCTTCCTCACCTTGTGGTAGTTGGGTTTCACAGGAAAGCATCCCAAGGGTTGGAGCAGGTAAGTGGAAGTCATTTTGCCTTTCAGTGACCTAGCCTCACAGTAATACTTCTGCTACACTGTTGAAGCAATAACAAAAATCTGCCTAGGTTCAAAGGGAGGGAAAAACACTCTACCTTTTGATAGAAGAATAGTAATCTTCAAGGTCACATATTACAGAGGTCATTATATTACATTATATTATTCTGGTCAATAATTATCAGAATTATTGCTAACCCATCTTAAGATCATTAATCATTACACTGATCACTGGGAGCTACTTCCTGTTTTAGCATTTGAAGGCCAATTTTCTACTTTTCCAGAACTGTAAAAAAAGTGCATGGTGTTAATATTAAATAATAGCACTGCTTAACTGATTTTTTTTCATTTTCTTTTGTAAGCTCTAACAATATGTACATTAAAATGTTAAGAAGAGGGACCTTGACTACTGCTAATACAAACAGAATTGTACTCCCCAAGGACCCACACCCAAATCTACTGTCAATTCCCATGGGTTTTACTCTGATATGGCATGTGCTATAGACTCAAGGGTAATGTGTAAAAGTGTGTTCACAAAAATTCTGAATGAGATTATAACTTTCCACTTTAAAAGAGACCCTCTTCATTTGGATAATGTACACATGGACACACACATACATGCACCAAACAGTCATACTCATATATTCAGATTGGTTTGTTACAAAACATGCTACTTCAATAGATCCTGCAAAATATGTGTTATTCGTAAATGGAGCATTAACTGATTACAACATGAAAATGAAGAAAGAAACTTTGTAATTGAAACAATGAATTAAAGAGTGTTGTGCCTAAGAAGTAGTTAGCAAAGTATTAATACCAAAAAGCTAGTGGAATCTCAGGTTATGTATAGTAGAATTTCAGAAAAAAGAGTGGTGGTAAGTTGACTCTCCTCTGTATAGTTGTGACAATTCATGGAACCAGAGCGAATAGACAACATAACCAATATAAAGGGATGCCCTTTGGTATGCATCTGCTCACTATCAACTCTACCTGGAATATTGTATAGCTATGGGCCCAGGGCATCATCAGAGGGATAAGGAGAAACATGACCACTCAGAGGAAAGTTCCCAGGATGGGGAGAATCTCAGGATCATGTTATATGATGAACAGTTGAAGAACCTAGGGATTATGCTGTAAACTGTGATAAATTGGTGTTCCAAACTCTTTATTCCCCTGCAGTATTGTAATACATCACATTCTTGCCATAACTTTGTGATGGTCAGAGTGTACTTTCCTGCCCCTTGACTTTGGTCTTGCCTAATATGATACTATTACATGTGACGCATATAGGACATAAAATATGCTTGTGAAGTTGAGTTACTCTCATGTACTCTTGCATTTCACCAAGAGAATATGCTCAGTTAGCCACTGGCACAAAGCGAACGAAAGACCTATAGAATAGACCTGGATCCAAAGCACAACTTAGAGCCAAGTCCAGGTGAACCCAGGTGTGATCAGCTGATACCCAGCTAATCGTCATGTGTGAATACAAATGAAATGTCTATTATTGTGTTCTTCTGGGTTTGAAGAGTGGAATCTGTCATGCAGCATTATTGTGGTAGTAGCTAACTAATAATACAAATGGTGACCACTTAGATGTTACATAGAACCAGTATCAGTATAATTAACTACCAGATGGAGTGAAATTGGAGGAAAGTTTGACAATATGTTTATTTAAGGTCTTTTGTAGGCCTGATATTTTCCAATTTGATTAAAGGATATAAAAAGTTTTTGAAGTGAGAAAATGCCTTTTGATCCATCAGTTTTCATAATTCTAGTTCAATCAAAAAAATACTCCATTGAAATCGACTTAAAGTAGATATCAATCTCAGTCCAGTTCCTTAAAATCTTTCATATATTTTTACAGATTTGAAAATAACAATGTAATGCTGTTGGTCTAGATCAGGGGTTCTCAACCTTCCTAATGCTGCAATGTATTTTCATTGTTAAAAAGAGGTTGCGGCCCACAGGTTGAGAAACGCTGGTCTAGATCAACTCCATTACCTTCAAAAGTTTAGTGAATTCTCCCAAGGGCACTAGCTTAGTGGAGCTGTGATACTATGCAGATGAACAGACCTTCAGATAGACCTAGCAAAGTTATATGCTCAGATCTCCAGATCTCTTATGGATAGTTTCCCAAATTGAAGCTATCCAGAAGCCATGTCTTCCTCAGCTTTAATATATGCCAGGGAAATAGTCTTCCTTTCACAGATTATCTTTGACTCAAGTAAATTTCCCACCCTACAAAGTTTGCAATGGGTGAATGGGGGATGACAGTCATTTTGATCTCTATTTCTCACAAAGACTTCTGGCTTCAGAATGTCAATGTGTTAATAGTGCTGCCAGAAATTAAAAAAAAAAAAAAAATCCAGGGATCACTGGAATCTATCTATGCCTCTATATCCAAAGCATTTCTCCAAAGCTTTCTGAAGGTGGAGAAAAGCAACAATTGATCGGAAAGGTGACTTTTTAATCTACTACACCACTACTTGGCTTACAGTGATTTTCAGAGATATTAAAATATCTATTATTAGAATTCTTTATAGCTTTTATTTCTCTGCCTTTCTTGCTCCCAACCTCCTAATACAGGTCTCACCAAAACCAAATAAATAAAAAAACAAAACAAGGGAATACATCCTCCTGCCTTAAACCTTTGTGCTAGTTACAGAACTGTTCAGAAACTGTTTGGTTGACCCCTGCAAATAAATATACAACACACCAGGGTTAACTTAAGTAAGGACATAATATTTCTCAAAATGCAGGCCACACTTCACTACTTAATCTCTGATAGGACAAGTGATTCTAAAAGAGTTCCACAGTTTCAGTGGAGAAAGCAATGAAATTATTTATATACGCTCCCTGGATTTGAAATGCAACATTAATTATGACTGTAACAGAAATTTCTTAATATTCCTAATATGTTATAGCCTTAAAGGTTGCACATGTACTGTAAGGACTAAGTTGATAAGGTTGTCTTATTCACTATTCAGTTATATGATAGCTCTTTACTTTTATACTTTTATGTTATTTGTATTTTATTATTTATTGGTGTCATACAGTATTTTTTGTGATTCCTATTGTTTAAAATACTTGATTCTATCCTCAATTGAAAAAAAATAGATCAATGACTCAAAATGGTTCAATGAGTGATAAAAGAACTTCTAAAATGATGATATGAACATTGTAACTCAGCATAATGTGATAAATTTATATAGTAAGCAGGACTCAAGTGCAAATATAGACCATATTTCTATAAGGTCAAGGACAACGTATGATTGTGATGACCTCAAATAAGTAGTCAGAAAGGAAGACAGGGAGGGAAGCAGGGAGGAAAAAAGGGAGGGAGTTAGAAAGGAAAAAAGAGAGAAAAGAAAAGTATGATTAGGAAACGTTCTGGTGATGAAGTTAAAAAAAAACAACTTCACCTAATGATTGCATAAAGGCTTCAAAGCTTTCATGTCATTTTTAACAAAACACATAACATAAAATATTTCCAATACAAGTGCATAATAGCGCTTTCCAGTAATAAATTTATGATTTTTTTTTTTTTTTTTACTGAAAGCAAAGAACAGATCCAAACTGCAAAAGCATTGTTCATGGATTTGTTCCTTGTGGAAATAAGTGACAGAGGTTATTAGAGGTCACCCATATCCATGTTCCCCTCCATTTTCAGAAAAAAATGCTAATGTTTTAGTGGGGCGCCCAGACACTCAGAAAAAATACACAATTGTTCAGCTTCTTTACAGCTATGTGCAGTAATGTGACTGAATTCTAGCCAAAGACAAGTGAGGCATGTGACTTTTGGAGTGTGTCCTTAAAGAAGAGATATGTGCCTTCTTCCCTCCTTCATTTGCTGCCTGTGATGTGATTGTGGTGGGGAGCTATCTTGGACCACATAGGTGAGGGCAACTCTAGAGAAAAGGCAGGCAATATACAAGGGGGAACCTAGATCTTTGGATGACTTCCTGGAGCAGAGCCTCCATGTCATTCCTGAACCTTCTCTTTCCAGACTGTTTCAAGAGACATAAATAAACTTCTAGTCTGATTCTGTCTGCACTAACTTGGGTCTCTGTTTCATGCAGTTAAACACATACTTAGAGTGAATGTACAGCTCTTAAGCCACTTGATTGCCAAGAAATTTGTGATAGCTTAAAATTTAATGACAAATATTCTGTTCAGAGACAAAGAAGAATAAGGTGTTAAATGAAACTGCTGGATGGTACACAACATCAATGATAACAAAAGGAAGAGAAATTACTATTGTACTTTGTATGAAAGCAGATATTTCACAAAACAAAACCACTGATATATAGAGTATAAATTGGTTCATGGCATATGTGTAGGAGACATATAATTGTTCCATCCAATTACTTTGATTATTGTTATGTTTATCACAGACAAACCAGAATACAGAAGGAGGGGGCTCTTCATTCATTTAGTTAATAACTACTTTGTGAGGTTTGATTTAAACTGAGGAAAGCAGTGCATCTGGAATGGTACTGATAGAGAATCATGGAGGAATGTTGACAAACAAAAATTTAGAGGCTGGGCCTGAACACCCAAACATACACAGATTTGTTCATAGAAAACAACTGGTGGTCAACAACTTGTCTCCTGATCTTTTTCAGCTTCAAAAAAGAATAGTGACAAATATGAATGTCATCAAAATATATCCTCTGATTACATTTCTTTTCAGGCTGCTGTAAAAAGGATCAAGCAGTGAAATCTAAGACTCTGATTTTTACAGTGAAGTATGCTGGCTGTCAAAGGGCACAATGCTACATATGATTTTGAAATAAAGAATAAGATTTCTTCAAGGCACTGAAACAATGCCAGTAAAAACTATTCTGACTTCGAGAGTCTTGCTCAAGTGTGGCATTTTAGCGATAGGTTCTTTATCTAGAAGAATCTGAATCGACCTCTTCAGGGTTAAGTTGCCACAATGTTTTTGTTGTTATTGTTTTTAAACATGAAAGATAAGATATAGGGATTTCTTGAAAACAAACTGGGTCAAGTGCCTTGATCTTCAAGAGTTGGACTCTTCCCCACCACTTTCTATTTATCTTCACTTACGGAAGGAGACAACTGATGGCATCATTATATATGGTGAAATGATACATGGCTTGGTTCCAGCTGCTGTAATGAATTTCCATAGACTGGGTGGTTTAAATAACAGCTATTTCTCACAATTCTGGAGGCTGAAAGTCCAAGATCAGTGTGCCATCATCATCAGCTTCTGGTGAGGGACCCCTTCTGGATTGCAGACTACCATCTTCTTGCTGTTCTCTCACATGGTGGAAAAAAGGTGAGTTAGCTTTCTGCAGTCTCTTTTATAAGGGAGTTAATCTCATTAATGAGGTAATGATCAAATTACCTAATGTTCTAATTGCTTCCCATGATCTAATTACCCCAAAGGCCCCACCTACT
The DNA here is from genome assembly GCA_963573935.1 of Arctocebus calabarensis. Taxonomy (NCBI): domain Eukaryota; kingdom Metazoa; phylum Chordata; class Mammalia; order Primates; family Lorisidae; genus Arctocebus; species Arctocebus calabarensis. The sequence continues at coordinate 18,786 of CAUYON010142368.1, forward strand.
AATATCATTATATTAAAGGGTAGGATTTTAATCTATGCATTTTGGGGAAACAAAAGCATTTTCATTCCACTGCAATACACAAAATCATGATATTCCACATGATTTATGTTCCTGGGATCCATTTATTTGCTTTCACCCTTCTTCACTCCAAGTAGACTTTGGTCTCCACAGTCTCAGGTAAAGAAATATTATAGTTGAATTAGCAAAACAAAACAAGTTAACTCCAACTAATACATCTGTGTTCCAGACAGAAGACAGAATGAGATTATCAGTTAGGATCCTGTTAAGAAACAGATTTAAGTTAACTGGTAAAATTTAATGGATAGACTCTTCACACATATATGGGTATAATTAAGGAAACTTAATAATGTGGAAACTTTCTTGATTTTCAAAAGTATTAGAATAAGTCTATGCAGTCTCTTGTAATTTATAAAATCCCCTCTATAACTGTATGTAGTCATAACTGCTTTCTCATTCCTACTTGATTTAGAAGTGCCTTCTTCTTTTCTTGACACAGTTGCCAAAGGTTTGTATCTTTTTTATTTATGTTAAGAAAACCTCTAGCTTTAAGTAAATGGTAAATAGTACTTGTGAACAAGTAATAATTTTTAAATTTTATTAATGTGTGCTTTGTCTTTATTAATTACTTTTTATCACTTTCTATGAGATTGTTTTGCTGTGCTTCTACCACATTGTGGAAAAACTTAATCTATTTATTTTTATTAGCTCATATTTTCTAATGAAAAATATAAGACTATATATTTTTCCCTATAACTTCTTAATTGGATGCATTTCACAGGTTTTGTTATATAGTGTTCCCATTATTGCTTTTTTCTAAACATTTCAGAAACTTTACTCATCACTTTTATCTTAACCAAACAATTTAGAAAAGCCTTAAAATATTTCTGTATAATTTTTGTAGTCAGTTTCCAAATGTATTGAATTAGGTTGAAGAATATGATTTATGTGATCTCTACTTTGGAGAATTTGTTGAAATTTTCCTTGTGGCTTAATGAATGGTTCATTTTATTTTGGTTTACTCCATCTGTTGATTTCTAACATGGCTGAGTGGTTGTCTCTCACAATGATTGTAGACTATAAATTTTCAAGTTATCTTTCTATTTATAATAATTTTTATATTATCTGTTTCAAAGCTATGTTGTTAAATGTATTGAAATTCATCTTGTGTCATTATTCAGTATTGTTCCTTTTATCAATGCAAAATATTCATTTTGTCATGGACTATGTTTTTCATCTTAAATTCTGTTTTGTCTGATATGAATAATGCCACATATGCTTTCTTTTTGTGAACATATGCATGGAATATATTTTACATCCTTTTATTTTCTGCCCTTATATGTCATTTTGTTTTAGGTGTATCTCATGTATTTGAATTTTTTACACAAAATCTAGGCATTTCTATTTTTTTTTTTTTTTTGCACTTTTTGGCCGGGGCTGGGTTTGAACCTGCCACCTCCGGCATATGGGGCCAGCGCCCTACTCACTGAGCCACAGGCACTCCCAAGGCATTTCTATTTTTTAACAAAGAGATTTATTCACAATTCACAGTTATCGTGTGATCCATGTTATCTTATTTTTTTCTATTTATGCAAGTGTTTGTTGTTGTTGGTTCCCTTGTTTATTTCCCATTCTTTCATGGCTCTATCGTATTTCCTTACAATGTTTTTTCATCCTGTAGTGGTTTGGCAGTTATATATCCCTACTTCTATTTCACTAGTACTAATGCTTAAATTATTTCCACATATTTAATCTTATATTAAACATCTAACAAATACTTAATGAAGAATTAATTCTTCTTTGATTCTTGAAGAATCTAAGGCCACATATAGAATGGGAGAAAATAGTTGCAAACCATATGTCTGATGGGGGGCTAGTATTCAAAATATATTAGGACTCATATAAATCAGTAGCAAAAATAATACTAACACAATTTAAAAATGGACAAAGAAGCTAGACATACAAATAAGACATACAAATAAGAAATGCAAATGTCTAACTGGTGCTCAACATCACTAATAATCAGGGGAATGCAAATTAAACCACAATGATATATCACCTCACACTCATTACAATGGCTATTATCAAAATGTCAAAAGATGACAAGTGGTGAGGATGTGAAGAAAACGGGAGAGGGAAGGAAGGGGAGGGAGAGCGTGGGGGTAGAGAGGATAAAGGGTGAGATCACACTTGTGATGCATATTTGAAGGGTCAGGAGAAAAGTTCTAAATACGGATAAAAAATGTTTTCACATAGTAAATGAGAAAATCTCATGAATGTTATGTTAAACAGGTTGATAAAAATATCTCAGATTGTATGTGAAACCCGCACACTGTACCTCATGATTGAATTAATGTACACAGCTATGATTTAATAAAAAAAATAATAATAAGGGTGGCGCCTGTGGCTCAACGGAGTAGGGCACCAGCCCCATATACCAGAGGTGGAGGGTTCAAACCTGGCCCTAGCCAAAAAACAAACAAACAAACAAAAAATAATAATAATAAAGCTCAGATCCTTTAAAAAAAATTCTGTCGCCAACAATAAATGGTGCCTTCTACCAAAACAAACAAACAAACAAACAAAACCCCATATAGACATATTAATTCAATGAAAGCATTTACTTTTCCAGCATTTAATATCCATTTATAATATCCTTTAAAACACTAAAAACAGAAGATAATTTCCTTAACCTAATAAAAGGTATCCACCCAAAAATACTCAGTAGCACAAACAATATTTATTTTGCCTTCTTTCCACTAAAGAACAGAGACAAGAAAGAGGTATCCTATCCCATCACCCATTTAACCTTCTTGTAGGAGGCCTAGCCAGTCCAAGAGGGAATAAAAAGAAATAGAAAGCATAGATTGAAAAACAAGAAACAAAATTATATTTCCAGGCAGTCTCCCATCCAAGTACTAACCAGGCCCAACCCTGCTTAGCTTCCGAGATCAGGCACATTCATGGTGGTATGGCCATAGACTCAATCACACTTCTTAATAGCTGCAAAGTGTTATTTGAAACCAAACATATATGTGAGACACACATACAGTTGGTCATGGAGAATATATAATCAAGGAATGTATAATCCACGTGGAGAGAAACAAATGAAACCCTCCCAGCAACACTGATAAACTAAGCAAGTTGAAACAGGTAAAACAGAAAGGTCACTGTCAACTAGTATTTTGGAAATGAAATAATGGACCATAACAGTCTATCTCAAAACTTTTGTAGTGACCTACATTATTTATATATATATATATGTAAAATACCATTAAAAAATCTACTAAAGTGAGGTACAAAGGAGAAATCTAATACAATTTGTTCATAAATTGTATGCTGAAAGCACAAATACTGCTGAATGACATATGAGACAACTTAAGTACATGGAGAGATACACAGTACTCATAGATAGACTAAACAAAGTAAAGAATTAATTTTTTAAATTTTTTCAGTTTGATCTCTAAATTTAAAACAATTCCAATAGAAACCTTAGCAGGACTTTGTGGCTACACACAAACTGACCCTAAAACTTACATGAAAAGATGAAATAGGTAAAATAGCCAAAATATTCTTCATTTTGAGAATGAGGAATAAAATTAGTGAAACCAACTATCCAATTTTAAAACTTACTATACAGCTATAGTAATCAAGACAGTGTGGTATTGCCAAAGGGATAGACATATAGATCAATGACACAGAAATAGACCAAAATAAATACAATAATTTATTATTATTTGCACTTGAATCATTTTTATTTTAAAAATACATTTTATTTTAAAAAATTATCTAATTATTTATTTTGTGAGATGGAGTTTCACTATATAGCCTAGGCTAGAGTTCTGTGTCATCCGCCTAGTGCATGGTGTCTTCATATTCCTAGGTTCAAGAGATTCTCCTGCCTCAGACTCCAAAGTAACTGAGACTATAGGTGCCTGCCATAATGCCTGCCTAATTTTTCTATTTTTAAAGTAGAGATAGAATTTCTCTCTTGCTGAGGCTGGCCTTGAATTCTGGAACTCAAGGGATCCTCCTGCCTTGGCCTCCCAGATTGTTAGGATTGTAGGCATGAGCCATTGTTCCTAGACAAAGAATTAAACTTTATTTTTATATCAATTTTAGTTTTATAGAGAAATAGAGAAGAGATTAGAGTTCTCATTATATCTTACACCTAGTTTTTCCTTTTATCATCTTATATTAGTATGGTGCATATATTACAATTAATGAATCAATATTGATACATTATTATTAAGTAAAGTCTATACATTTTTTTAGATTTCTTTAGCTTTTAAAGTCCTCTTTTGTTCTATGATTAGAATAGGTTACATTTAGTTGTCATTTCTCCTTTTCTTTGCTGTGACAGTTTCTCAAACTTTCCTTGTTTTTAAGAACCAGGCAGTTTTTAAGAGTCCTGGTTATGTATTTTTGTAGAACAACCCTCAAGTGAGACTTTTGTGATATTTTTACACAAATTTATGATTAAATTTTCCTCTCAGAAAACCATAAAGTGTTATTTTTTATCACATCATATCAAAGAAATACAGTATCAACCTGACTTATCACTGTTGGTTTTGACTTTGATTGTGTGCCTATAATAGTGTTTGTCAGTTTTCTCCACTGTAAAGGTGACTGATTTCCCCCGCTTCCTGTTTCAGACTTTACTTTTCGGAGAGAAGTCACTGTGCACAGTTCATATTTAACAAATGGTAAAGTTATAGTCCCTCCCACTCCTTGAGGATAGACTATGGCAAACAACTATTTGTAATTCTTGTACATGAATATTTATCTTTTCTCACTTATTTATTAAGTAATTTATTTGTATCAGTATTGATATTTATTTTATACTTCAAATTATAAACCTAACACTACTTAATTTATTTTTATTGCTCAAATTCTTCCAAATTTTGACACTGGGAAATCTTTTAATTGGTTCCTGTTTTTCTTTCATATAACCACATTGTTTTCCCAGCATTTTTCTTACTTTCTGGAAATAGAAGATATTCTGGATCTATCTTGTATGTTTCCTACTTCAGTCCTAGAATCATCAACTTCTTCAGAGGGTCCAACTCTTTTTATGAGTGGATGGTCATAGAAACCAAGACCTGAGCATTTGGTGTGCTCATTGCTGCTAGAGTATCATTGTTTTCCTCTTAGTTGATGAATTAAAAAAAATATGGGAGCAGGGAGGTTTTTCGGAGATACTTCACCTAATGTGCATGATATAATGGTAACTTAAAAACTATTAAAAAATGAGTATAATTGTGATGGATGTGTTACTTAGTTTAATGTAAGCATTTCACATTGTATATTGAAGCAGTACCCTGAACCCCATAAATACATCAATGTACAAAGTTATGATTTAATAAAAACAATTAAAAAATAAAATAAATTTAAAAAAGTGTATGTACTAACCCATTATAAACATGTCTGTAGATATTTCTACATATAATCATTTATACTTATATTAAGCTAAACATGTACTGGTACTGAGATTTCCAACTCTGATCTTACTACCATGTGGACCACTCTAGCCCCTTCCCATGCTTATCCATAAACTTCTACTTCAACAATGAGAAACCACTCATTTCCTTAATTGTTTAATTCCTGTATACATGTATAGCTGAACTGTAAACTCATACCCATGTGGGAAACTACTTTATTGACTAGAGCACAGTAATTGAACTACAATTTATTTTATCTTTAATTTTATAGCCTCTACACATTTCTAGAGTTACTTAGGTCAGCGTCATTTCCCCTATCCTTTTAGTGAGATTGTTTTATACATTTGCAATGCAGTTAGATTGCTTTGTCACATTCTGCATTCCACTGTAGGTCATTTATGACCTACCAAATGATTTTTAAAAATTTGCACATATTAACTCCACTGTAAAATGCTGAGAAGTTCAGTGGGTTTTGATAATTACATAGTAATCTATATGAACAATTATGTTTCATATGGAACAGTTAAGCCACTCTAAAAAAATTCCTGTGCTTTAAGGAGTCAATTCCTCTCTGCTGGACTCCTCATGACCATTGAAATTTTTATTGTCTTTCCATAATGCCTTGATTGGAATCAGACAGATGTACCCTTTCTAGACTGGTTTCTTTTACTTTAAAGTGTGCATTTAAAATTCATCCTTGTTTTCTCATGGCTTGGTAGCTCATTTCTCTTTATTACTAAATAATATTCCATTGTATCGATACCATTTGATTTTTACAAAGGCACACAAGTAATTCAATGAAAACAGTCATTTCAACAAACAGTGTCGGTACTATTGGATATCCATTGGCAAAAAATGAAACTCAGGGTTATTTTTATATCTTATAAAATAGATAAGCCACAAATATAAACTGTAAAATTATAAAACTTTTACAAAAAAATCCTTATGACCCAGGGTTCAACAGAATTCTTAGATGGAACTCCAAAAGCAGAATACATTAAAGAAGTTGGTGAAATAGACTTCACCAAGTTTCTAAACTTTTGTCCCACTAAAGATACTATGGAGAGAATGAAAAGACAGTCTGGGACAGACTAGGAGAGAATATTTGCAAACCATATGTCCAACAAAGGATTTGCACCTAAAATATATAAAGAACTTTCAAAACTCAATGATAAGGAAACAAATTAATTACAAAATAGACAAAGACTTGGGCAGATGCTTCTGCAAAGTGAATATACAAAAGACCAAGAAAAGTTGTTCAACACAATTAGTCAACAGAGAAATGCAAATACAGGGTGAACATAAAGTTTGTGTTCTATTTACTATATTAAACTATTTTATTTATTTATATATTTATGTATGTATGTATGTGTGTTAAACTATTTTAAATTGCACAGAAACTTTATGTCCACCTTGAATATGATCTGGCCCTTTAGTATTCTCTGAATTCTGTTCTTATGTTTCTCAGATGTATTTGCTTAACATCAACCACACACTGATCTTTGCTGTTTCCAAAATATAATAGATACAGTCTTGATCTGTACCTGAAATGCACTTGCCTTACATAGACACATAGCTAGCTCTCTCCCCTCTTCCAAACTTTTCTTAACTGTCACCTTCCTAATGAGGCCTATAACTCTCCTGTTTAATTTATAGCTTCCTATCCTTGCTCGTACAGTGCCTCTCTTCATTTTCTTTTTTATTACATTTATCATCTTCTAATAAATTATATAATGCATTGATTGTATTTATTACTTATTGATGTCCTTACCTATTAATATCTAAATTTTTTGGAGGCAGAGATCTTGGGCCTTTTTAAATGATGGATCCCAGTGCCTGGCATATAATAGATGATCAATAAACATTTGTTGCCTGTATGAAAGAAATAAGGTGGTTGCCCACTATTTGAAAGAATTTAGATATTGTGTTGTCTGAATGTCAGATACGTATCATTTTATATACTTTTTTTTGAGGCAGAGTCTTACTCTGTTATCCTGGGTAGAGTGCCGTGGTGTCTTAGCTCACAGCAACCTCAAACTCCTGGATTCAAGCAATCTTTTAGCCTCAGTCTCTTGAGTAGCTGGGACTACAGGCACCCACCAAAATGTCTGGCTAGTTTTTTTCTATTTTTTAGAGGAGATGGCGTCTTGTTCTTGCTCAGGCTGAGTTTAAGCAATTCACTACCCTTGGTCTCCTAGAATGTTGGGATTACAGGTATGCATTTTTATATTTTTCAAATCTATACTAATTTGGTGGTTAGTTATAGGATTAGTTATAAATACTATTGTGTTTTTCTGCCTTTACATAACGAATAACAAAAGTTGCCTGCTTCTACATACGAATAATAAAATTTTTGCACAGAATTCCAAGTTCAAAAGCTTATGACTAATTTTTCTTCATTCTCAGTATTACTTTATATTACTATATTTTGTTTTTTTCTTCTTCTTTCTTATGATTTTTCATGAGAATTTATAAGTGAGCTGGATTAGTGATATTTTTCTATTTTTTCCTTAACTATGGAATATTGCTTTTTCTTTAAATCTCAGAAATTTAACCTAATGCTATTAAATTCATGCAGATAGTATAGGAAGAGATGTTATTGCACTAGAAAAGGCTTTACTTTTTATTTAGTTAAAATGTGGGAATTGGAATCAGGTAGGGCCTATCTGAACTAAGCAGGTAAATGTTCATTTTCACTGAACAAATTAGTTAGGTCACAGAAGCAGAATGTTAGCCAGTTTAATTTTTACCTTGCTCCTTATGTTCAAAACTGAGGCTTTTGGATATACATTCAATGAGAAGAAAAAGATAGAAAAAAGTCATTTTGCAAAGTGTTACTCAAAACATGCATTATGGATGTGTCAGCTCTTAGTTCAGTTCTTTGCTTAAACTTGTGTTCAAAAATATGGATGTTATTTCTCTGATATGAAATGAATCAAGTGGCATAGATTTTAAAATCAGTCTTTATACTGAGAGCCTTTTAGATTTAAATGGTCATTTATTCTTTGACAAATATATTCAAAAAGCAGTAGAAGTAGAATAAGTACTAGCTCTGGGGCAGAAGAGCACTGGGATTCAAGAGATGAGAAAAGAAAGCACAGTCTTTGACATCCTGTGGAATATAGCCCTTGGAGTGAGACAGGCATTTAAAATGATCACAGAAATATGTAATTATCAACTATAAGAGCTTCAAAATTAGAGCAGAGGAAACAATACAGTGAACTAGAGGGTGGTGGAATAGTCACAGGAGTCCAGAACAGGCATCCCCTCAGAAGTGGTGTTTGAGTTGGGATCTGAAGGGTGGTAGTAGGTAAAGTGAGATGAGATTGTAAAAATTTCTGGTTGGAGGCAACGGTATTTAAAAAAGCCTCATAATGGGTGGTGCTTGTGGCTCAGTGAGTACGGCGCTGGCCCCATATACTGAGGGTGGTGGATTTGAATCTGGCCCCAGCCAAACTGCAATAAAAAAATAGTCAGGCACTGTGGTAGGCACCTGTAGTCCCAGCTACTTGGGAGGCTGAGGCAAGAGAATCGCCTAAGCTCAAGAACTGGAGGTTGCTATGAATTGTGATGCCACCACACTCTACTGAGGGCAACAAAGTCAGACTCTGTCTTTTAAAATAAATAAATAAATAAATAAATAAATAAATAAATAAATAAATAAATAAATAAAAGGCCCTCATAATGTAGAGGCATATGGCACACCTCCTGGGTGAAGGGTTCAACTAAAACTTGGACTTTACCTAATAAATGCAAACAATATAATCTAATTGTATGTCCCCTTATATTAATCTGAAATTTAAAAAAAAAGACCTAAGGTGGAAAGGGCCATAGCATGTTGGGGAAAAAGAAAAAAGGAGGCAGCAAGTGAGAGTGTTGTTAGCTGAGAGGTATGCAATGCCTACACCACACGTTTTTAAGGGTGCCAGTAGGAATCTCGATCTATCATTAATGGGTAATCTCTAGCGACTTTGAGAAACTATAGAAAGATTTTCTACAAAAATCAGATGTTCAGAATTTGGTTTAAAAATATCACGCCACATGGCCAAATTTGGAAAATCAGTTTGGAGAAGAAGCTAGAGTAGAAACAGACCAGTTGAGAGGCTACTTAGTATTTTTTTTCTTTAATTGTTGGAGATTCATTGAGGGTACAAAGAACCAGGTTACAATGATTGCTTTTGTTAGGGAAAGTCCATCTTATAATTATGTCCTGCCCCCCAAAGAAGTGTCACACAGTGACCCGCCCACTCCCCTCCCTTCTTTCTTCTCTCCGCTTTTCCCTACCCCACCTCCTCCCTCCCTCTCTCTCTCTGCTCTCCCTATCCCCCACCTCTGCTTAAAGATATTGGCCTGGGAAAAAACATTATGAAGAAAACTTCTGTGGCAATTGCAACAACAACAAAAATAAACAAATGGGACATAATTTAACTGAAAAGCTTCTGTACAGCTCAGAAGAAAACAACCAAAGCAAATAGACAACCTACACAAAGGGAAAGGATATTTGCATATTATGACTCAGACAAAAGCTTGATAGCTAGGATCTACAGAGAACTCAAATTAATCCACATGAATAAAGCCAACAATCCCATATGTCAATGGGCAAGAGAGATGAATAAAACCTTCTCTAAGGAAGACAGACGAATGACTAACAAACATGTGAAAAAATGCTCATTGTCCCTAATTACTAGAGAAATGCAAATCAAAACCACCCTGAGATATCATCTAACACCAGCAAGAATGGCCCACATCACAAAATCTCAAAACCGCAGATGCTGGAGTGAGTGTAGAGAGAAGGGAACACTTTTATATTGCTGGTGGGACTGCAAACTAATACAGCCTTTGTGGAAGGATGTATGGTGAACCCTCAAAGAACTCAAGCTAGACCTCCTATTTTATCCTGCAATCCTATTACTGGGCATCTACTGAGAAGGAAAAAAACAAATCCTTTTATCATATGGACACTTGCACTAGAGTGTTTATCACAGCTCAATTTACAATCGCCAAAATGTGGAAACAGGAAATGCCCACCAACCCAGGAAAGGATGAATAAGCTGTGGAATATGTATTCTAAGGCTACTTAGTATTAGTCAGGTAAGTGGTGGTTGTGTTAAGGTGGTTTGTACTAGGTCAGGAGGCTATGAGAAGTGTCCAGATAAGAGGTGAGAGTGGTTTGGTCTAGTGGTAGATGATGAGGAATGACTATGTTGTCTTGAGCTATCTCCTGTCTTCAATGTTGTAAAGACTGGTACATGTCATCTATGTAATGCCAGTTGATGTAACTTAGTGGCTATGGTTTAATAGATTATATTTTAGTGATCAAATAATAGTGCATTTAATTTCTTTAGAGGACTAATATTTTCAACAGAATCTTCCTGCAGTTTTGGAAATAACAGCACAGGCAATCAGTCAGAACTCAAAGAAAACACCAGAAGAGGAGGCCTCTTGTCAGGAGCTGCTGAGATGGCTGGCAGATGGCCTCACAGTGGGAGGTCATGAGGTGAGGGCAAGCAAGGCAGATATTCTTCTGGGCCATCTGCAGGGGCCTTTTGGTTCCACTCCTTTTCCAGTCATACAGGAAGCAAGTGCCAGCAATGCATCTTCATTAGGATGAACAAAATGGTGGATAGAGGGAAAGCAGTTGCCACTTACTGAAAGCCCACAGTCAATGAGAACCCACATGCTGCACTGACAGCACTGTAGGAGTGACGGGGTCATAACCTGTTCAGTAAGTGATTTTCTGAATGAAGACTTGTTGATAGTTTTAAGGGAAACCATCTAATCTCAATCTACTTCAGCATAGGGATGAGCTATGTTAATTTAATAGTCTGTTCCAGGCTTTTCATGATCTGCCTTCACTCCTTTCTTTCTCACTTCTCAGATCTCATTTCCCTCTGTCCTCTAATATCAGGCACAATGACCTCCTCATTGCTCCTTGAAGACCCCAAGCATGTTGCCAGCTCACTCACTTTCTATTCTCTGTGTAAGTTGATATTATTGTTATCCAATTTGATAGCGATGTCTATGACATTAAGAATTTTGTACAAAATCAAATATTGAGTTCTCAGTAATCTTTTACTTAGGCTATTCTGTCCCATTTTAATCTCTGATTTTCTTTGTATCATAAAAAATGAAGAGAAAAATAAAAAAACACTACTTTATTATCAAAGCTGTCCTTTTAACAGGCCCCAAAATAAACTACAAAGAGAGAGCAATGATGTGGCTATTATCTAGATATAAGAAAAGCTTTTTGAGATTGAAAGTAGAAACAGATGGGAGAATAATCTCTGAGCATTTGCAATTAAAATTACCTCTATTTTGGTGATATGTATAGAAGAGAACTTACATGTATCCATCTCAAAGCAAAGGCTTGGCATTATACTTGCTCTGAAGAGGAGAAAATGACCTTTTTGGACAAAGGACAAATGAGAGAAATAGAAGACAGATGTTCAGGAGATTTTCAGTCTCTGAGAAGGAAGATTGTAACCTCTCTGCTTAGTAAAGATGAAGCTATAAAATTCCATTTCTTTCTTTAGCATTTTGTGCACCCAGAGGCAGAGAATGGTGGTACTGATTAGTATTTAATGATATGAGCAACTATTTGTATAAATAACTGTGAGAAACCCCAAAGCTTACAAGTGGTAATGACCATAAACTCCAACTCCCTAAAGCTAGATGTGCAGTGTAATCTGTTCATGTATAAGCTAGTCTACTATATGTTAAGTGCTTTTAATTGGAGGCTATCATATTATATTTATTTCATTATTTCTCAGTTCTGAGTTTGTATGGAAAACCAGATGTTTTCCTCATGAGAAAGATTTAAGCTGCTTATAATTTTTTTTGAGAATTTTTATTCTGAGTATGTCATTGAGCGGTCATGTTTTGTGTTAAAAGTTGCAAAAATATTTCTTCCTTGTTAATAATATCATGAAATTATATGTATTTCTAATCATTTTGCAACATACAAATTAGAACTGAAGGTGTGGTAAACAACATACCAAAAATGAAATTAGGATTTTCTAGTAGAACCTGGATAAACTCAAATGCTGAAAGAACGGGTTATTATAGAAAATTAGGATAATTTTTTTTGTTAGCATCCTTTCTTTTTTTCTGTGAAAATCTTTCATGTTTGAGTTAACTCTCCTGCCATTAAAAACAATACATTAAACTTAATGAGATCCACTTAAAGTTCATCAGGCAAATCATCTTAACATCAGTTTTCATTGATCACAGTAGATAAAACATTAGCCTAAATGTTAGTTGATTATAAACCTAGAATTTAAAAAATTAATCTTTATATATACTCTAAATTTTAGCCAAATGGGAAAAACCTAGCTAAATAAAAGTGATGAAAATTTGAATTTCAAAGCTTTACTATATTTTTATATTTTCCCTATCAAATGCTATTTCTTAGTGTCTTTCCTTTCTATTTAAATATCAATTTAATATCTCCATGGGCTTATTTTTTTTAAATAATGGTGTTATTCCTATACTACTAATAATGTGCTATAACCTCAATTTTATTTGTTTTTAGATTGGAGTATTTCATTTAAGCAACTTTAAAATTGGATTTTTCCCTTTTGATCTTGATAAAGAAAATTAAAATGATAGGTTTAGAGGAATAAAAATGAATTAAATGTATAGTTTACCAAACTTATCAAGTTTACATATTTGTGTGGGATACATACACATCTCATCTGCTATATGTATTGTCAAATAAAAAGAAACAATTTACACAGCTTGTTGTCACGATTTTAATGTGTATTACCATATTAGTTTTATTTCACAAATTTTTATGTAGAGCTCACTGTGTGTCAGGTCTTATTCTAAAATCTTGATAGATATTAACTTTCTTCATTAATCCTTATGACATGACTATGAAGTCAGCACCATTATTCCCATTTTGCACATTAGGAAATAGGACACAGAGAGGTTACACAATTTCCCTAAAGTCACCCTAATAATAAATGAAAGGGTTGTGATTTGAAACCTCTAGAACATGCGCTTTTAACTACTGTACTATATGCTATCAGTCTTGGTTGCTTAAAAGATAAAAGTGTTCAAAATGTCAACTTCCAGTGCCTATCACTTTTTGGGACTATTAATATAAGGGGATGAATGTTATGACCTATCTCTCTTACTTCAGGAATATACAATGAATATTTTATAAGTATTTACAGTTATGTACATTTTATATACACACTCTCTATAATAAAAATAGTTAAGACTACCTTACAGTTCTGACATTTCCTTACAATTTGTCCTTTCCAAGGATTTAGACATTTCTGGATAATGCCAGAGAGGCTAATGGAGATGTCCCAGTCCAGACCGATTTGTACTGATTATCTCTTTGTAGCCTGTATTGTCTCACAATCTAGATGAATCTGCAATACACCCATGATTAACTTATATTATCATTGACTTATTATAGTCAAGAACATCAGTTATCCCACAGGTACTCAAAATTCTCTTGGTGAAATATCAGAAGAGCCAAAATTCTTCTGGTGACTTAGACGTCAATAATTATGTAGCTTTCTTTGTGTTCTAAAACTCACTTCATGTTGCTCTCATTTTTTCCCTTGACATATTCCTTCTCCTTGAAGAAAAAAAGAAGTAAAACTTTAAAAATTACATTTAAATTCTAGCTTCAAACCATCTCTTGTAGATGCAAATATAGTCAATTCAGAGTTGAGGCCCCTATCTAGGATGCTTTGTCGTGGGCTGATTCCTAACATGTCTGAATTATTGGTTTGGTTCCTGGCACCCGTCACAGAGTACTGCTGGCTCTTTCAATGACTCTGGTTGTGTGGTCTTTGGAACCTCCCTGAAATCTTCTTATTTTGAGCACTGGTCCCCTGCTCCTATCAGCACCTATAAGATAATGTGGCATTCAAAAATTTCAAAGGTAAAACAATGTCGTAGATGCTTTTTAAACAAGTAAAACACCAGATTAAAATGCAGCCTATCTATAGGAGCAGAACCTTTTAGTCAAATCAGCATTGTGGAGAGGAATCACTATACCAAGAGGAGAGGGTTTGGTGTGCAGTCTTTCTTTAGAGAATGTCAAGTTAAACCTACAGTTAGGGTTCTCTGGAGAAACAGAACAAATAGCATGTATGCGTATATGAAGCAATTTATTTTAAGAATTTGGCTCATGTGATCATAGAAAGAGTTGCAGTTAAGTTCCAAAATCAGGCTACCAGAAAACCACGGAGAGCCAGTGTTGCTGTGAAGTCTGAAGGTGGTCTGCTGGAGACATTTCTCTTGTTTAGAGGTGGTCAGCCTTTTGTTCCCTTCAAGCCTCCAAGCCTTCAACTAATTGGATGAGGCCCACCTACAGTATGGAGGGGAATCTGCTTTACTGAAATTCTATGAATTTAAATGTAAATCTCATTCAAAAAACACCCTTATAGAAACATCCAGAAGAATGTTTGATCAAATATCTGGGCATCACAGCCCAACCTAGTTGAGACATAAACTTCACCATCACAAGTTCTCCGCTTGTCAAATTGGCACTCATATGCAGCTCCTTAAACCATATTTAATCTCCAAAGGTAATACCAAGATCATACTTCCACCTATAACATGATGTAACTGTCCTGTGAACAATCAAGAAATATACAAATTCTTTCTCCGTAAGAGGATGTAAAGTCCTAAAATGATGTTTAATTTTCCTGGTATTCCTTGAATTAAATACTATGATATAAAATTAGTAATACTTAAATTCTATAGAGTCAATATATCTATGTTACATAATAAAGGGATAAAAGAGAGATGATACATACATATTCATAATAAAATAAGGAAGAAATACTCATGATATTATAAAAATTATAGTCCTTATTTTTGTAATAGGCCATGACCTTTACTACCTATTTTATTTATTTATTTATTTATTTTTGAGATGGAGTCATACTCTGTTGCCCTGGCTAGGGTGCACTGGCATTCTTATAGCTCACTACAACCTTAAACTCCTAGGCTCAAGCAATCCTTCTGTCTCAGCCTGGACATGCAACAGTGTCTGGCTATTTTTTTTTCTAATTTATATGGAGATAGGTTCTTACCCTTGCCTAGGCTGATATCAAATTTCTGACCTCAAACTATTCTCCCATCTTGGCCTCCCAGAGTGCTAGGATTATAGGCAAGAGCCACTGCACACAGGCAACTACCCATTTTATATCTCTTTGATCTCAGCAAACACCTTAGCTGCTTATCATTCTTTACCTGGTGGGGTGCTCCAAATCTTAATTGCTGAAAGGTCTGAGACATTAGTAGTCCTGGTACATGGGCCTGTTTTAGTTTTCCATTGCAATGATACAGGATGTGGTAATCCCAACAGATGGGCTAAGAGATCCTGTATTCCCACTGTGCCCTTCCTCACCTCCATTGCAGAGTAGCAGTCCAGTTTCTCCCTAGTCCTCTGAGCAGGCGGAGCAGAAAATTGTCTACTCTTCACTTTAGATATAATTAAGAGTTGGGGTCTTCATTAAGACTGTTAGAAGGGCATACAGCTGGGGCCACTGGGTAATACGGGGCCTCATTTTATGTCAGAGGGCCCAAGATGCTTGAGAAAAGGCACACAGTGGCTGGAAAACTGCATTCAGAAAATGATTACACTCATGCCCAAGCAATAATTCATGTTTTCTATGGGTCAAATGTGAGCCACATGAAGGCTCTACTTGCTGTGTCCTATGTTAAGTTCTAGAGGAGGGCAAAGAACTTTGTGTAGAGGGAGTCTAAATGTAAGTTGGCCACTAGAAAACCAAATTGAAAAAGTCTTATACTTGTGATTGGAGCCATTGCCTGACCAGCTCGGATTGTAAAGGAGCTCTGAAATCCATACAGAGAATCTCGGTAACTATCTGCCAGGCCCAGAGGGCGTGATGTTGCTCTATCACTTCCATGCTGTGTGGGATGCAGTGACCTGTTGAGCCTTTGGGCCTTTCTGAGATGCTCCTGATCTCCTAAATGGGGTATGCACCCACAATGTCTCAGTTTTCTGCAAAACTGTCTGATACTTCTGTGTCTTTTTCTCTCTTAGAGGTGGTAGGTTGCTGAAATGTTTCCATCCTGCTCTTCCTTTCTTTTATTTCTTTGTTTCTTTCCTGTCTTGGAAAGGTTCTCAACTTTATCCTTCTTCTATGTCATTAGTGACATAGTCTTAATGCAAATGTATTTTTAGCAGACACAAAAAAATATTTTGGGAGATAACTTTATGGCTGTTTCTTCAGAAAAGCTTCTCTCTCCTTTGCTTTGCTGATATCCGTGGCATTTTATGAGTTTGCTTTGCTTACGGTAGAGATGTTTGGGTAGAATCCCTATTGTACTAAGAAGCCAAACTCATGGTTGCCTCCTGAATTACGTGATCTACTTCATTTAGCTACACATCCTTTTCCTCTTCTTTTTTGTTTCTCTATAAGGTTGTTTTTCCAGCCTGGGTTAGAGAAAATTATAATAACCCTATTTCAGTGTATTACTCTCTTTGTGAGAAGTTGCTTATACAAGCCAGGAACAATCAGTGGATTCAAACAAATGGATAAATTGGGCAATAATTATCTCAAACTCTGTTAAAAGGTATATACAGGGAATAAAATCCTGGATTTTTCTTTAGACAAAAAAGATAATTGAATGCTCAATCACAGTGATATCTATTAACTTCAGCATTGTGTTTCAATAAACAGCATTTTTTTTTTCTAGTGGGGGTGTAGAGGTGTATATTTTCAGTAGATTTTAATTGTGTAATTTAACTTTAAAAAATAGGATGCTTAATGTAAGGTCTCTGTATATGCGTTTTTCATTAAACATTATTTTCAATCAGATATACTTAACCCAAAGATTCTTGTTTGGGTTAAGTCAGATTTGTCAGCTCTTCAATCAGTTTGTACTACATTGTAAAAGAATCTACTCAAAACAGAGTTAAGCTGTCAAGCTGTGACAGCTCAGAATGAGGAAGATTTTCAGAAATTATGAGTGAGGTATTTTAAATGTCTTCTTGACATCCACAGCACTATTCAAAATACTTCATCAGAGGCATGCGCCTTAAAAATGTACTTGAAAATTAATGTGAGGAGTGTAATTTGTCAGTCTTTGTCTTCCAGACATAGCCTTGACAGTCACAGAGCATTTACAGTATTATAGCACAGAATCTTTCCTCTTAAGTCCTGCCAGGGATGAAGGGGAGATGGAGTGACCTCTTCCAGGGGCAGTCAGAAGGGCTGTAATCAAAACAGAAACAGAACAGACTTGATTCCAAGTCCCATTGATACCTGCTTGAGCTGGTGGCAAATGACAAACTCCATTTGTCCTTTGCCAGGAGGACTGTGTGATTTAGTTATTCCTCCAAGGAACCATTTCATCCTTAGCTGTGTGTCAGAGACATGAACTATTTGTCCTGACCTCGGCTTATAATATAGAGGCTATGGCAAAGAGACAAAATGTTGACCATTTATTTTAAGTAAGTTTCTTAAAGGGTAAAGAAATATCTCAGTTCTGGAGCTGTCCTAAGTTAGCCTCCTCCAAATTCAAGGAAATCTTTCTAACACCCAACCTGGAAGAATTCTCCCGGGACCCCACTAATTGGTGAAGGGGCTTAAGGATAGATCAAAATGAGCCAGGGACCTTCATATTTCTTGTCACTGCCTCTCAGTGCCTAGTAAATGCATGTGTTGTGTGCTTATCTGATGCCAAAGTTTAAGAAATCAAGTGAGGGATGGTACATAAGACAGGATATTGAAGAGAAAGACTTAAGTTGATTTTTAAGGTGGTCCTGCTTTTTATTTGCATGAAGTCTCTAATCTTTTAAGGTACCCCCAGAGGGTAATTTACAGAGGGGTCCATGACATCACAGAACCCAAAGTCAGGGAGACTGAAAATCAGGTGCCAAGAGCTTACTGAAACCCAGTTTGCTACTGGGTCTCAGACCACAGTTGTTTGTCTTTTGTAAATGTGTCTGTCTCTCTTTGTACAGAAAGCTGTTTCAAGGGAAGAAAGGCTCCTGTTACTAGATGTGGAGGCATCCTATTAGAACAATGGAGTCCTGAAAAAAACCCTGGGGCTTAGTGACAAAGGTGAACTCAAGGAGACCTTTTTCAGTGCAGTGGGGAGGAAACACTCAGCTGGAGTGAGCTGAGCCACGTATGGGAGAATAGAATATGGCGGCCAGACAGCCTTTTGATACTTTACGTACTTTTTTATCATTCCCTAGCTAACCAATTAGAAAAAGGAGATGTAGGTCAAATGATTGAAAACCCTATTTAGAAAGGAGATGTGGGTCAAATGATTCAAAATAGCAGATATATAGGCTTTAGATATGTAGGATGAACAAGTCTGGAGATCTAACATACACTGTGAGGACTAGGGTCAATGAAATTGTATTTTATTTAGAATTTTTAAATAAGTGATTTTAGCAGCTTTTGTCACACAAAGAAACTATAGGAGATGGTAGATATGTAAATCTGCTGAACTGTCGTAACCATTTTACACCTTTAAGTATCCCATAACATCATGTTATAAACCTCAAATATAAACAAATTTATTAAAAAAAATAGAAAATTTTAGTACTTTGGGACTATGCATCTAGTGAGTGGCAGACATAGGATTCAAATACATGAATGTATGCTTTGAGGGACTGAGCTCTTGAATGTGGTTATTTTTTACACCACTTTTGGCAGGACCAGGGAAGATGTGATCACTTATGGAATAGAGAACCTTATGAGTCTATGGTATTCTGAATACTTTTGTGACTACAGGTACAATACAGAAGAGACAGCCATGATTTGCTTATCCTCAAAGAAATATAACACAGCACAGAGAAGGCGTTTGTATTCTTAATCCACTTACTTAGCTAGACTTAACCATACACAATAATTGTCTCATTCACCCCAGTCCTCCCATATCATTTGAAGTAACTATACTATTTTGGTGGTCTACAATCCCTTATCAGCAAATGTATAATGATAGAGTATTTTGCTATCAGACTTGTACGTTCTATCTGTAGCTTCTACAATAAAAGAATAATAGAGACAATTAGTTCTGCTAAATGCATCTTGGAGCCATGTGTTAGCCTATCTATGGATTTACTCCTTAGATGTTTAAATATTCCCCCTGCAATTTAGGTTTCATCAAACAAAGGAGATCTGATTTAAGATAATTCTCTTGGTAAGAAAGCAATTGCTGCTGCAATCTGCCATTCACCCAGAGCCATTGATCTCAGGATAAACATTCATTTATCAGAGAAGTCAAACTAAAACACAACATATGCTGTCGTTTATAGCAAATTGATGGATAGAATTCTGCATTCTTCCTAGGTTCTCCTAGCTAAGCATTGTTTCATTTACTTTTTGCGAAAATTACTGTAAAATATTAGTTTTATCTCCTTTAACCATTATTCTTAATTCAAACTACAAGCTGGTTAACATTTTACAAAATTAGTCTATTATCTTATTTAAAATTGTCTTTTCAAAGCATTAATGAATGTTTAAAATGGGCTCTTATATCAACCACTCCATCCTTCACAGCCATTCAACTGCAATGTGTTAGTAAGGTGTTTGGGAGGAATTCAGGCATTTGGATTGTGACTTTGGCTTTCTGTCCTGACCTCCTTGCAGTAACCGTATAATCATCTTCCGAAAGCTATAGTCCAGGTATAAAGGGGTTGTGACCATGAAGAAATGCTATTCATTAGAGTTGTTACTGGATTTTGCAATCTGCACATAGCAAGCAAAATGACCATGGGATGATAATTAAGTAGTCTCTTTATTATTTCAGAGAGGAAAAAAGTTCACAACTCTGGTGATTGCAAAGCCTCTGAATTGGAGATTAAAAAAAAAAAAACATAAAACACTTGTGTGAGCATAAGTCTCTCCTTTCATGTTTTAAATGTAGGTGATATTTTTTTCTTGAATAATGAGTGTCTTGTAGGACAAGAGGCTCTTGACTAAAGGTTGGCATTAAAATTCTTGCCATCTAACAGCAGTATAAACAGACTGTACAAAGGAGACCAGTGTTTAATCACTGAAGTTCAAAACCAAGGTTTCTCTCTCTGAGGTTGTTTGGAGTCTCTAAAAAATGCAACAGATGGGTACCTCAAATTTAAATTCTTTTGATAATGATTAAGGATTTTCTGCTTAAAAATGATGAAAATAAATATTTTACTGACAGTCTTTGAAGATGACAGGAGACAATCTACCAGAAAATTATAAATTTTTTTGTGGAATTTATTTTAAAGTAAGTGGGTTGTTACTTCTTTGTTCTATATATTGTGGATTCTCTGAATTTTAATAATAGTTTCCATTTGAGCTCACATAAAACTCAGAAAAAAGCTATAGTTATAAATCAGAGTATGTACACTATTTCTTATACTTTTGCTAAATGGAACATTTGAACTTTTTAAAATCACCAGTACAAAGACAGTGTGGGAGAGTCTCAACCTAACTGCTAAATCACTTGTCTTTTCCCTCTCAGTTTTTGCACAGAATATCACTACCTCAAGCGAACAAACTTACCAATAACCTATGGGACAGTAGTGCTAGTCAAGTATCTGCTAGTTTTCTCATCTGCAATCTGGATGGGATTATGTAAAATTTCATAAACACTAATAACAAACATATTTTGTTAATTCCTAATAACTTCTTAAGTTGTTTACCCCATGTCATTGAGGAGTTGTTTTGAAAACTTCTTTCCACTGTAGTAGGTCCTTAAAGCGTTTCCAGGGAGTGGCCACCCATGGTTTTACTATCCAGAGAAAGGCTCTCTTGACATTTTCACCTTTGATTATGCTTAATGTGTTGACTAACAAGAAGTACATTATATCTCTTTATAAAATTTGTTGTTATGGTTGTACATCAGTACTTTGCTAATTCAATAACGAGGTATCTAATAAATTAATGCTATACCTTTGTTGAATCTCAAAAAGCACATTATGTATATATCTAGAGGATAATTTTTTATATTATAAACTAGCAATAATTATTGCTTTAGAGAAGGCTGTTGAATTCAGGAGTGGCAAGTCTGCATTCAGTATAAAAGAAGCACCAAATAGAATCATAGATTTTTTTTTAAGCCCCAGAAAAGCTTTTTTCTTTTTTTAATCATCAATGTATTTTGTAGTTTGGATGGCAAACTGAATATGGATTAAAAAATCAATATTAAATGCATTTTATTTGAATTAAAAAATATACATCATATCCAAATTAAACAGCTTAATGGTTGCATTAGAACAATCTAAAAGTTGTTAATTCTACAGCATATATGTAAAATAAGATGAAATCTACTATGTGCCAGTGCTCCAGGTTGCTGACTGCCTTTGCCTTCTGATACTATAAGCTCATTAAAAAGTGCTATGTGAGAAAAGAAATCAGTGGGTTTTTTTTTATTTCTAGTAGAACAAGTTGTATAACTTTGCTTATAAAAAAGCCATTGTTTGCTTTTCTCTTTATTTTATAAAATAAATTCCTCTTAGAATTTAATAAAGGTTTTTCTTTTTAATCATTACTTTTAAGGACCTAGTCATATATCTATATATATATTAGGTGTCTTAAAGCTATATTTGCATAACTGACTTGAAAGTATCATTTGTTATAAGTGTAAGTCTTAATGCTATTACTCCATGGCAGTTAGTTCCAAATGTGGGGAAATGTCAAAAGTGATTTATTTCCAGTAACCTTTGTTCTTTTCTTTGCCAAAGTACAAGCATTGGAAAAGTACCCAGACTCCAGGAAGTTGAAGGATAGGTGCTTGATTCACTGATGATGAAGTAACCTCCTTCTCCCCCAAGTGCAGTCCAAGTCATTCCCAGCTCTTGGATGTCTTTTCTCTCTTTGATACCTCTGGGATGCTACTAGATAAATCCTATAATGGACATCTGATCATGAATTTTCACCTTCTCAAACCTTTCAAGTATTCTCCTTAGATCTTCCCTTAAATGTCCTACTCTTCAAATCTCACTATCCAAGTTGGAATTAATTATTCTTTCCCATACTTTTTTATACCATTGGATTTTCTGTTATATGTCATTAGGACAACCTTGTATTAATTACTTATATGTGTAGTTTTTTAATAATTTTATCAAATCATAATTGTGTACATTGGTGAAATCATAGGGCAGAATGTGCTTCATATACAATCAGAAATATTTTGATTGTACTGTTACAGAGAGCCTTCATGACATTTTCTTGATCACTATATAAAGACATTGATACTCTACGTTTAATAAGTTTCACCAGTACCCTGCTAAGATGCACCGTAGGTGTGATTCTTATATTTCTATTTTTCTCTCCCATATTCTATGTCTTTTCTATTTCCTTTCTATGCTGAAATGCCTATTCAACTTTATTATACTATGCTCAATACATTCAAGAGAATTAAAAAGTTTCTGATACTACATATTGAGCACTAAAACTATGACAGCTTTTTCCCCCCTGTCTCCAATTCTTCCTTGTCCTCCTCTTCCTCCCATTACTGCTTCTTCTTTTCCTTTTTTATTATTATTCCTTCTCAAGTAATACATCTAACTGGAGTTTTTGATTAATTCTCTGGTTTCAGTAGTTTTTCTCTGCATCCAATATATGCAGACCTCTGTTGTCAGTCTAGAAAAATATTAAATAATCTATAAGTAAATCAGACAGGTTTTTTTTTTAAACTATCACTTATTAAATACCTACTATGTGACAGGAAATTGTTAAATTGGCCTCCTCTAAAGCATTAAAAACATAATTAAGATAACCCTATAAGATAATTTTAGTCTCATATGATTTTACAAGAAGGATATCTCCTGATGTGTGCAGTTGGCCTGACTCCCAAGCGGTGGTGATTAGCCTGATTTCACCAGCACAGCTCCGACAATGGAATGTCGCTGGAATTCTTACCAGGGAAGGGCAGAAGGAGATGCAAGCTTGCTGTTCCACCCAGGTACAAGGATTTTTCATTCCATGAGCTCAGAGGAAGATGAATGCTGTGGTTAAAAAGCCTGTTGGATGTGTGGTCTGTATTAGTCCTCCCTACAGCGAATGATGTGTCTAAAATTCATTTTCCTCCATGTGGGGGAGTGACACCTTTTAATGTAGTTTCTTCTTCTTGATTTCCCAATGATTTTTCCATCAAATGAAATAATATTTATGTATGTGAATAATGTAGGCATACCATGATTTGCAATTTGGGGCAGTTTTCATTCTTTTTTTTAAATAATTTTATTGAATCATGATTGTGTACATTGGTGTAATCATAGGGCACAATGTGCTTCATATACATTCAGAAATATTTTGATTGTACTGTTACAGATAGCCTTCATGGCATTTTCTTAATCACTATATGAAGACATTGATACTCTACCTTTAATAAGTTTCACCAGTACCCTGCTAATATGCACCGTAGGTGTGATCCCACAAATTGCCCTCCCTCCACCCATCCTCCCCTCTCCCCTCCCCTCCCTTTCCCTTTTCCCTGTATTCTTGTGCTATAATTGGGTTTTAGCCTTCATATGAAAGCTATAAATTAGCTTCATATGAGGGCTGAGTACATTGGATACTTTTCCTTCCATTCTTGAGATACTTTGCTAAGAAGAATAAGTTCCAGCTCCATCCATGTAAACACAAAAGAGGTAAAGTCTCCATCTTTCTTTAAGGCTGCATAGTATTCCATGGTATACATGTACCACAATTTATTAATCCATTC
>CAUYON010142372.1:0-14921 GCA_963573935.1 Arctocebus calabarensis
ATATCTGCCTGACTCAGCTATGATTCTCACTTCAGAGTCTGATGGAAAGTACTTGTCCAATGCTGGGTGGATTACACCAGTGATCTCTTCAAATCTAAGTTTCACATCCTCAGATTCAGGAAAGCCACCACCAATATCAAGCAGGTACATGCTGAAACCAACCTCAGCTCCCATGTCAAAGACACAGCGGGCATCAGAGATTGCCTGCATGAAGGTCTCAGGTTCAGTACAGCCACTTACTATGTGGAAGCTGACACCAATATTTAGCTCTTTTGCCCATTCCAAAAGAAGTCTGCTGGTTTTGAGGGTGGCACCAAATTTAACACTGAGTCGACAGACTGCTTTGGAATCATCAGTGGCAATCCTCAAAACCAACTTGGCCGTTGGATGTGCTCTGGCAACTTTCAACAACTCAACTTCACTGTCAAAAGTCATCATCTGGACCCCATTATTGGCAGCATACTTAATTTGAGACACTTGTTTACAAGGATTTGCATAGATAATCCTCTCTGGAGGCACCCAGAGACTTTGCACCAATTGTATTTCAGTCTTGCTAGCACAGTCAAATCCTGTCCCTGTGGTAGCGAGGGTCTTCACAATGGCTCTACTGTCATTTTTTTTTTTTTTGAGACAGAGTCTCAAGCTGTCACCCTGGATAGAATGATGTGGTATCACAGCTCACAGCAACCTCCAATTCCTGGGCTCAAGCGAGTCTCTTGCCTCCGCCTCCCAAGTAGCTGCCACAACGCCCAGCCATTTTTTGGTTGCAGTCAGACTCTACTGTCATTATATTTGATTGTATAAAAAGGGAGTGACACGAGGAAGAGCTTTTAGTCTTTCTTCAGAACATCTCTGAGGTCTGCTACATAGAAGGCATCCTTATCATCAGAAGAGGAAACTTCATTGATTTTTTGATCCATAATGTCCTTGGAAGTAAAACATTCATCAAGCAAGCAGCAGTCAAACTCTTCATTACTAATGTTGGGCATGGTTTCCTGATGTTTCTTTGGAAAACTAAGAGACGGAATTTAAAGAAATACTTCCATCTTCTCACAAAGGCAATTCTCCAGGAACTCTGAATCCCATTGCATGTGTTGTCCAAATTACAATGGAAACGGTGCACCACAGGCCAGCCCCATGGAGAAGCCAGAAAGCTGGAGCCACAAGAGCACTCCCCGCCCCTGCCGCACCCTGCAGTGCCTGGCTCCCACCTGCAGGAGACGCCAGCCTGAGGCCGTGCCAGAGGCCACAGCGGCGACTTCAGGCACTGACTTCTACATTTTCAATGTCAATAGAAAATGGGTTATGGAAAAGCTGTATGTCCTGTTCATGGAGATGAAGCTCTTTAAATCTAAATTGGAACTCCTTTTGCAACTTTTCCAGTGATTCCATACACATTTTGTTTGGGAGTGCAACCAGTGGTTTTTCTGCAAACAGATTTTGCGCCCCAGGATGAGTCCGCTGCTAAACAGGACAGGCAGCGGAGGCAAAAACACCCGGCGGGTCAGATAAATGTCCTCAGCAGGCCGCATGTGGCCCGCGGGCCGTAGTTTGAGGACCCCTGTCTTAGAATGACCAAAGTCAGAACACTGACAACACTGAATGCTGGCAACAAGAATTCTCATTCTTTGCTTATGGGAATGCATAATACTACAGCTGCTTTGGAAGTGACTGATGATTTCTTACAAAACTAAATATACTCTGACCTTAAGATTGAATAATCACTCTCCTGAGTGTTTACCTGAAGGAATTGAAAACTTATGTCCACACAAAAACCTACACATGGATTTTACAGAAAGCTTATTCATAATTGCCAATAACTTAGAAGCAACCAAGATGTCCTTTGGTAGTTGAATAGGTAAGCTGTGGCACATCCAGACGATGGAATATTTTTTAGCATTAATAAGAAATAAGCTATCGAGCCATGAAGAGACATGGAGAAAACTTAAAGGCTTTTTACTAAGTGAAAGAAGTCAATCCAGAAAGGCTATATTCTGCATTATTCCAATCATATACCACTATGGAAGAGGCAAAACTATGGAGACAGTAAAAAGATTAGTGGTTGCCAGGGTTTGAGGAAGGCATAGCATAGAGAATTTTTAGGGCAGTGAAACTACTCTAGTGAAGGATATGTGACTTTATATATGTGTCTAAATGTACAGCACTAAGAATATACAGTAACAAGAATAAACCCTAATGTAAACTATGGACTTTGGGTCAGCATAGGTTCACCAATTGTAACAAATGTACCACTTTGTGGTGGATGTTGGTAGCGAGGGAGGGAGGCTATGCATATACGGGGACAGGGAATATATGAGAACTCTTTGTACCTTCTACTGAATTTTTCAGTGAGCCTCAAGCTACTCTTAAGAATAAAGCCTATTAAAAACTCATAATAAGTTGTCTAGTTTATTATATTTATGTCTATTTCTATCCATGCTAATGTTCTATCCTTTCTGAGGGTTCTAGCTGCCTTTTATCATCTTGTCTCATTTTTGTAGAGAACTACCTTTGCCCTTCTTTAAGAGTAGATTTGCTAGCAAAAATTCTCTTAATTTTCCTTGGAGAATGTTTTAATTTTTCTTCATTCTGGAAGGATATTTTTGCTGGATATAAGATTTGCCAGTCACAGTTCTTTTGTTTCAGTACTTGAAGAATGTTAAACCACTTCCTTCTGGTTTTCATGCTTTTAGATAAGAAATCTCCATGGTTTCAGAAGAGAATTATTTCCTATTTCCATTCTCCTATAAGTAATACACCATTTCTATCTGCCTTCAAGATTTTTTATTTTTGAAATTTAATTATGATTTTTCTTGGCATGGGTTTCTTGGGTTTATCCAATTGTTTGCTAAGCTTCCTGAATCTGTAGGTTTATTGTATCTTTTGCAAGTATGGGAAGTTTTAAGCCATTATACCTTATAATACATTTTCAGTACCAAAGGAGATGTCAGCTCTGTTGTTATTGTCCTAAAGGTTTCTGAGAAATAGCTGTCTTATTTTTTTTTCAGTCTATATTCCCTTTGCTGTTCAGACTAGACCAATTCTATTGATTTGTGTTCTAGTCTGTTCAGACTGCTATAACAAAATTTCTTATACTGGGTTGCTTGTAAACGAAAGACATTTATTCCTCACAGTTCTGGAGGCTGGGAAGTCCAAGATCAAGAAGCCAGCAGATTTGGTGTCTGGTGAAGGTCTCACTTTCTAGTTCATAGATGGTGCCTTTTCACTGTGTCCTCATATGGTGAAAGGGGCAAGGCAGCTCTCTGGTACCTCTTTTTAAGGGCACTAATCCCATTCATGAAGGTGAAGTTCTTGTGACTTAATCACCTCCCAAAGTCCCCACCTTCTAATACAATCACCTTGGTGATTAGGATTCAGCATTTAAATTTTGGGGGACACACAAACATTCAGACCACAGAAATCTGTCATCAAGTATACTGATTCTTTTCTCTGTCACCTACACAGTAGTACTCATCCGGTGAGGTTTTTTAATTTTGGTTATCATATTTTTCAGTTCTATAATTTCTATTTTTTATTAACTTCCATTTTT
The DNA here is from genome assembly GCA_963573935.1 of Arctocebus calabarensis. NCBI lineage: Eukaryota > Metazoa > Chordata > Mammalia > Primates > Lorisidae > Arctocebus > Arctocebus calabarensis. The sequence goes on from CAUYON010142372.1 coordinate 3,551, forward strand.
AATGAGATTTTTTTTTGTTCCCTCATTTGTTTTACAAGAATTTATAATTGCTTGTTGAAGCATTGGTAGGATGGTTACTTTAGAATCCTGGTGAGACAATTCCAGTGTCTATTCCTGTTGATATTGATGATGGTTTATCATTATCAAATGTTAGTATAGATGATTTATCATTATCAAATCTGTTGATTTATCATTCATATTGTCATGTTCCTGCTTGTTGTGATAGTGATTTTTTTTTTTTACTAAGTAATTGTATTTATTACATTTGTAGTCATTATTTCTACTTACATGGTGTTTAATGATTCATTTGTATCACAATGCTCTCTATGGAAGCAGCAACAGTGAAAAGATAATTATATGTTGTTTAAAAAAAGGGGGGGTAATTTTAAAGTGGATCTTACTCAAATACAATAAAAAAGCAAAAAAAGAAAAATGTCCACAAACATTTTCATACTATGTCAATGCCATTTGCAAATCCACCTTTCACTACCACCATGAGAAGCAGAAGTGGTAAAAACACTAACGATCTATACAACATGGGAAACAAACAATTTACCTTGGGAAATCACTACACATTGCAATATATTCAAGAGGTGTGATGGTGATTTTTGATTGTGTTTTGGACATTTTGGATATTTTATTATGTGGCTCTGAATCTTTATTTATTTGTTTGTGTATTTATTTTTATTGGAGGGAGTACCCTGTTGAGCTGTAGGGAGATGGTTGTGTATATTCAGCTTCTTTTTGGGCTGAAAATATAAGTGGAATTTCAGCTACCCCCCTTGGCCCTGCTGACGCCTACTCAGGAAAAGTAGGACACTCAACCTCACTATGTCCTCCAAATGAGGGTGTGACACCAGCACTTCACTTGGCTGAGCTACCACAGGAGGGGGAAGTTGAAGGCTGACCCACACCATTTTGTTGTAACAGGTTGTAGGTGGAAGCTCAGGTCCGCGATGAACTCTTCCTTTCAGGGAAGGGAAACAGTAAATCAAGGCCAGTTAAACCTCCCTTCCACCACCTCATTTTTCCATTTTTGATACAAGGTGGGGGTAGAGTCTCAGCTTCCCATGGGGTCCTGTCAAAAAGGTGCTGTGTGAAGCACAGGGGTGACTAGACAACTCACATCTCCTTGTAAAATCTTGCTACTTCTGGGTTTGGAGGCTACCACTGGATTCTGTTAATCTACCCTGGCACCACCTGCTTCTGCTGGGTGGGGGATAGATGATCACCTCCCTACTTGGCCCATGTCCACCATCAGGTAGGGAACATGGACCGGCCTGCTCTGCCAGGCAAGAGGTAGCGGGTTAGACTCCCACTCAGCCTTGCAGAGAGGAGTTGGAGTGTCACCTCCTGCTTCCTTGGGGCTGGTGGGTGGGGAGAAAGATCAATGCCTTACTCAGCTCCACTGAAATCAAGAGTGAAGGGAGGATGGATGTGTTTTCTGATGGCGTTTTCTGTTGTAGAGCGGGTATTTCCAAGATTTTCTGTTGGTAGGCCACTCTTTTCCCATCCTTCAGCTGGAGAGAACAGACTTTTCTTGGAGCCATTTTTGGCTGTGTCTCCAGAGACCCTGGAGACCCTGGTTTGGAGGTTTCTGCACCATCCTATCTAGCTCATGTAAAGGCAATAAGGAACCCTAGGGAATCTATGCCAAAGGTGGACCTTCTTCTTTGTACCTTCCTGTGCTTGTTTTTGTGTAAACTCCAGCCAGGCCTTTTCAGTTGTAAAAGTGTGAATCTGGTAGGAATGGGATTATTGCATTTTGGTAGAACTGGAAGTCTCCTATTAAATACTTTTCCATCATGCACATACAGTAAATAACTGGAGGAATGTGCGATAGCAAAGCTCAATAAAATAATTAGGAAATGATGAGCTTTAAGTATTTATTATCATTTTCTTTTTTCTTTTAAGAGACAGTGTCTTCCTCTGTCACGCAGGCTGGAGTGCAGTGGCACGATCACAGCTCACTGTAGCCTGGAACTCCTGGGCTCAAGTGATCCTTCTGCTTGAGCTTCCTCAATAGCTGGCACTACAGGTGTGCACTACCACATTTGGTTAATTATTCTTATTTTTTGTAGAGACAGGGGTTTTACTCTGTGCCAGGCTGGTCTTGAACTGCTGGCATCAAGCCGTATTCCACCTCAACCTCCCAAAGTACTAAAATTATAAGGCATGAGTCACCATGCCCAGCATAGTACCTTTGATTTTAATATGATTTATTTAAGTTTAATGTCATGTCATATGAATTAATTCTTAGTAATGCCTGTGTGTAACAACCAGTTTGCAAAATATCTTACCATTTAACCGTTGGATCTTATGAGGTTACACAGCTGGCTCTAACCTACCACTGGTTTTATTTAATGCAAAGATCACCTTTGGTCACGATTCCTACTTTGCTACAAGGTGTTTTTTTCTTGCGTTTATGGCTGATTGATAAACTGATATGATTGATTGATAAATGCCATAAATGTGCTGCTGAGTTAGGGACAGTTATCGTTCCTGTCTTGGAGGAGAGGAGGGAGCTAGCAGGAGGCTGAGCCCCTTGGTGTTGTCACACAGTGGTAGAGCCGGGAATCAAACCTAAGTGAGGTTCTTCCGGGTTCCACTTGAGAGATCGTAGATGGCAGAGGTGGAACAAATCATTCTGCCTCAGGTTAGGTTCATTGAGAAGTAGACACCAGCATGGGCTAAATGTGCAAGAAATGTGCTGGAGGAAAATACCCAGAAAGGATAGAGGGGAAGCAGATGGAAGGATGGGGAGACCCTTCAGAATATAGGCTGCAGGTCTGCCCCCTATGAAGGGAGAAAGAGAGGAAGGGGTGGAGCTGGGAAAGCCTCCAAACACAGAGCAATGTGATAAAGTCTTCACGGGCCAGTGGTGTGTGTGTGTGTGTGTGTGTTGTAGGGGGGTTGGGAGCAGCAGTTGTCCCTTGGGCAGACCTGGATGGAGCATCGTCAGCTGGGAGCAGCCTCAGGGTGAACTCTGCAGCTAACTCAAAGGTGTGGCAGCTGCTGGCAGGTGCTCTTAAAGGCATCCCCCAATTGACACTCCTATGGTCACAACAGTCGACCCCACCACCTCCCTCTCCCCCAGGTTATTCCCTCTCCCGCTTCTCACAAATGCCACTCTTGGGCCGTCTCAGACACAGGAGAGTGTCTGCAGTCTTCAAAGCCCTATAGAACAGGAGATGCTGCAGTCTTATTTTAAGATGCCCTTGTCAGGAAATCCTCCCCTCTGTCTTCCCACTTGCCCGGCTGTATTTGGTCTGTGCGACACACAGTGTACATGACACACACAGTGTACACAGGACCAAAGAGACACAACAGAGACTCCTGCTCTGAGCCCTGGCTCCAAGCATCCCAGAGCCTCCACTCAGTCACCAACAGTTCAATGTATTATTTTGTGTCTGTTCTTTATAGGTATGATTTAAGTTTGGACGAAATGAGAGCTTTGACAGTTCAGAGAGTGAATTTTACCATGGGTCTGCCTCTGTTAAAGCGTGCAGTTCAGGAACAGGTAAGTGTCTTCGTTATTTTGTTATGATTCTGTGTGTGTGTGTGTAGGAGAGAGGGAGAGTTTTTCTTTCTTTTTTTTTTAGAGACAGAGTCTCACTTTATTGCCCTTGGTAGAGTGCCGTGGTGTCACACAGCTCACCTCCCTCTCCTGGCCTGCAACCTCCAACTCCTGGGCTTAGGTGATTCTCTTGCCTCAGCCTCCCGAGTACCTGGGACTACAGGCGTTTTTTTGTTTTGTTTGTGCTTGTGACTTGCATAAGCACATGATCCCATGCTGGGGCAAGCTGACAGCTGATGTCTGCGGTGTCTCCTTTGGCCCCCTTTCTGCCTAACCCTCTCCCCTCCGTTCTCCACAAAGGCTAGGGAATAGGAGAATCAGCAGAAGTAATAACGTATTTGTTCATAAAACCAGTATAACTTTAGGTAAAAGCTAAATAGCTAAGAAATAGAAATAACTCATTTAGAGGCTTTTAAAACGTTTTAGAAGAAAGACTGTGCTGTGCAAGTTCTTTTGTGATGTCAGCATGAGGAGCTACATATTTTAGCCAACTTTAAATTCGTTTCTATTTCATTGGGCTTCACTGGCTTTCTTAACCTAACAGTTTACATAGGAAAACAACATACCTCCTGGTGAGAGTCCAGAACTGGGATCTGCAGTGGCAGAGTAGCTGGCTGAGATGCTGTTGAACTGTCAGGCAGTGGGTTGGGCCCTCTCCCTGTCCAGTGTGATCTGTGGAGGGAGTCTGAGGATTGTGGGGAAGGGTCCTCCCTCTTCAGGAGCCAGTGGGGCTCCTTTCTCTGTGGGGTGTAGATCAGGGCCAGTAGGGGTATGAGAATTGACCCCATACCTGCACACCCTTTGGTAATTTGCCCTGAGGAGGCTAGCACTGAACCCCTCATTTTCTCAGGAAGGAATTATAGGCAGAGCCTTGGCACTGATGGGGGGCTGCAGTGTCACCCTGAGATGGAGAGCGTGGGGAGGCATGTCACTCGGAAGCGGCGAACTCCCACATGGTGGAGGGTAGTGTGTTTGTAAAGCCTAAAAACATCTTTCCATACCAAGCAGTTCGGCAGAGATTTTCAAACTAGTTAATTGCCTCTCGATGGAATATACATTTATTGATGTGACTACAACCAAAAAAAGAAAAAAAACCCCACCCACCCTCTCTGCTTATAGACACTATCTCTATCAAGAATCTGGTCTCCTAACAGTCAGGGTGGGGCTATTTGGAAGTTGAAATCTTGGCACGTGTGGCCAGCCTCCTGCTCCCTTAATCAGCCCAACATGTCTCTGGCTAACTTAGTGTCAATACTCAAGACCCGGACATGAGAGCTGATCCCTTAATGACGCTCGCTAATTGCCACCGACCCACTGAGTCTCAAGGATTAGCCTCTCTAATCTTGCTCCTGATGAAGCGTGCTGAGCCCTGGATCCAATTACCTTTCTGTTTTCTGGGCTCCCTTACAGGCCTTAGGCGGCCTGGACGACTCTCTGTCCCGAGTGATTAGATGCAATTCCTCCAGGAGGCACAGGCCCCCTCCCAGTTCATTTCTGTTAGTTATCTCTCCCATGTGGCACCTCTCCCTGTGTGAATTCACAAAAGCCAATAAACCCAAAGGAAATGAAACTGGCCATCAGCGCGGTAGGCTCATCTCGCATCGTGCGGGTGTCGTGAGGCTCAGTAGCACATCTGTGTTGGAAGGCTCTCAGGTTCCACCCTGTAAACAGCTGGAGGAGCTGTCCACAGCCGGTAATTCTAGAAGTGTTTCGTGATTCATCTGCCTCTTAATAAAAAGATGGCGACATGGCCGCTCTGCCTGTGCGGGGAGCATTGCCAGCTCTGCCCATCTCTCCGGCTCCCGCTGCTGTTCACTCTCCTGGATGATCCGATGAGGCAGAACTCGGCGTGTGATGTGTAATGATGATGTTCTCAGGGACAAATGAGGAGGAAGCCTCATTCTTTCCAGGTCTCTATGGATGGTGCACAGGCCAAGAGTAAGCCAGGAAAATATTTCCACTCTGTGTTTTCCTCTGTGCCATCTGCAATAGATCTGAGAAGTTCCAATGATTTTAAGAGAAAAAACAGTATTGGAGTCTGACTACAGTGCATGCACGCGTGTGCACACACATGCAGTGTGAGCACCATTATTGCGCTCTGTACGCACTTCTGCACCTGCTGCTAGTGACATCACCTTTGTGCATCTCAGCCAAGAGCTGTCTTGTTCCTCTGAAGATTTAGAGTTAGATCCTGGGTGGTGGGTGTAGATTACTATTTGTATTTCCAGACAAGGAAACAGAAGACCCATTTGTGGCAGTGCCTTGTCCTGTATGTGGGCAGCTTCCTCAGAGACACTTGTCCCTGGAAGCTGAAAGAGGCTGACAGCTGCACTGATCGTCTCCATAACAAATAGCAACAGCTCCAACTTCCTGAGCACATACTCTGTTCCAGCCACAGTGTCAAGAACTCCAACGAGGTGATCTTATCCAGTGTTCACAACATCCCTCACAACGTTACCATTTAACAGATAAGTAAACTGAAGCTGAATAATTGGCCTAACATTAGTTGTACAACTAGAGAGAGTTGTATATGTAACCAGAGGAGCAGGGAATCAAACCCAGGTGGTCTGCTTCCTGAGGGCCCCCCAACCTTACTGCACACTGGAATCACCTGGGAAACTTTCAAAACTCCTGCAATCCAGGTTTCTGCTCATGCCTGCATTTCCATCTTCCAGGTGATGTATGCATCTGGGGTGAGTACTGCTGTGCTCTGCCTCCTTCCCCAGACCTTGTCTCTCCCAAATTAGCCTTTGGTCCCTATTAATCATGATTTTGGGCTGGCTCATGGGGAAAAGTTCCATCTCAACATTCTTTCCCCCACCAGGGAGCTGGTTGGGTCAGTGTAGGATGGGTTGGGGTCAGTATCTGGATAATGAAGCACCCACCCCAGTACTCTTCCATCCCTCTCACCCCACAATCATCTTCTCTCCCTCTCCTCCTTATCCCGATGGTTCACATTGTCTAAACCAGTGTTTCTCACAGTATGGCGGGAGGATCCCCTGGGTGTCCCTGAGACCCTTTCAGGCTACATGAAGAGTAGATAACCAGCCACCTGTGTGTAAGACACTGGATGTTCATCATAAACGTTAACCAAAACAATATATCACAACAGATAGAGCAAAAGTAGACATGAAAGTGCTGCTTTCTCATTAAGTCAAATATCTAAACCAGATTAAGCCAGATATTAAAGCAATTTGCAAATGTGTAAATGCCATTCTCATTTTTTGAAATTGTGATTATTTCTCATAAAATGATGCTATTTACATCAACTTGTAACAGATTTATTACTGTTATTTAAAAATGAATAAATATTTTTAAAGTCCCTAGTTTTTTTTTTTAAATTAAATCATAGCTGTGTATATTAATGAAATCATGGGGTACAATGTGCTGGGTTTATATACAATTCGAAATATTTTCATTGAACTGGTTGCCATAGCTTTTATGGTATTTTCTTAGTTATTGTGTTCAGACATTTATTTTCTACATTTAGTAAGTTTCACCTGTCCCCTTCTAAGATGCACTGTAGGTGCGGACCCACCAATTGCCTTCCCTCCACCCATCCTCCCTCCTCCTCTTTCCTCCCTTGCCCCTTTCCCCATATTCTTGGGCTATAATTGGGATATAGCTTTCATTTGAAAGCTATAAATTAGTTTCATAGTGGGGCTGAGTACATTGAATACTTTTTCTTCCATTCTAAGGATACTTTGCTAAGAAGAATATGTTCCAGATCCATCCATGTAAACGTGAGAGAGGTAAAGTCCCCTCTCTCTTTAAGACTGGCTAATATTCCATGGTGTACATGTACCACAATTTATTAATCCATTTGTGGGTCAGTGGGCACTTGGGCTTCTTCCATGACTTAGTAATTATGAATTGGGCTACAATAAACATTCTGATACAGATATATTTGTTATAATGTGGTTTTTGGCCTTCTGGATATATACCTAGTAGAGGAATTACAGGATCGAATGGCAATTCTATTTTTAGATCTCTAAGTATTCTCCAAACAACTTTCCAAAAGGACCATATTAGTTTGCATTCCCACCAGCAATGTAGAAGTGTTCCCCTTTTCTCCACATCCACGAAAACATCTCTGGTTTTGGGATTTTGTGATGTGGGCTAATCTTACTGGAATTAGGTGATATCTCAAAGTAGTTTTGATTTGCTTTTCTCTGATGATTAAGGATGATGAGTATTTTTTCATGTGTCTGTAGCTATGCACCTGTCTTCTTTAGGAAAGTTTCTCTTCAAGTCCTTCACCCACCCTGAGATGAGATCACTTATTCTTTTCTTGCTAATACATTTGAGTTCTCTGTGGATTCTGGTTATTAAACCTTTGTCAGAGACATAACCTGCAAATATCTTCTCCCCTTCTGAGGGCTGTCTGCTTGCTTTACTAACTGTGTTCTTGGCTGTGCAGAAGCTTTTTCGTTTGATCAGGTCCCAAGAGTGTATTTTTGATGTTACTTCAGTTGCCCGGGGGGTCCTCCTCATACAATATTTGCCCAGGCCGATTCCTTCAAGAGTTTTCCCTGCATTTTCTTCTAGTATTTTTATAGTTTCATGTGTTAAGTTTAAATCTTTAATCCAGTGAGAGTCTATCTTGGTTAAAAGTGAAAGGTGTGGGTCCAGTTTCAGTCTTCTATAGGTCGCCAGCCAGTTCACTCAGTGCAAGTCCCTAGTTTTTTTTTTTGTTTTTTTTTTTAGACAGAATCTCACTTTGTCACCCTCGTAGAGTGCCATGGTGTCACAGCTCACAGAAATCTCCAACTGTTGGGCCTAGGCGATCCTCTTGCCTCAGCCTCCCTTGTAGCTGGAACTACAGGAGCCCACCACAACACCTGGCTATTTTTTGTTACAGTTTGGCAACGAAACTATCTATCTATTGGTAGATAGAACCTACCTAAACAAAAGCTATTTGGAATCCTCAGTAATTTGTAATTGTAAAGGTGTTCAGGGACTATAAAGTTTTAAAAAGTTTTGATCTAAATAATTCACTGTTTTCTCAGGACGCCCACTTTTAGCAGCTCAAAGGGGAACTGGCAGAACATTGGCACTCTCTACATATAATTATTATAATTACGTATTATTTTGATTAGAATTTTTAGATAATCTCAGTTGGGGGTGTTTGTATTTAGAGAAATACTAGATGGGTGATCAGATCTAAAATAGAATAATATTCTAAGGTCAGCTCACCTTAGAGGGAGTTTGGGAATAGGGAACATGGTTACTTTCCTAATTAGCCCCTGAGAAAAAATCCAGATTTTCCCAGGTAGTGTTATATTTAAGGTGAGGAGCTGGGAATATGCCAAGAGGCTAAAGATGTTTGCTCTACCCCGGTCCTTTATGTAGGCTCTGCCCAGGCTCCACCTGTTGCCCACAAATGCCAGTGCCTGTCCTGGCTGATCTCGAAGTCTAGGACCATTACACCTTCCCCACCCCTGTCCTGGCTTCTGACCCACTTACTTACTTTGGGCCTTGGCTCTGTCACTCTGTCCTTGGCTCCACCCTTGGCCCTCTGGCTTCTGTTTGTACTGGAACCCAGACCTTTCCTTGTGGGCTGTGACAGGCTGCCTTGGCTCTTGATCCTGTGTACTGCCTTTGGCAGGAGTCCCTGTCCCAGCTCCAGCTCCACAGATTTGGACACTGGCCACTTGGCCAACTCTCTGGCCAGGCCAGCCCTGGCCCTGTGAGATATCATGGAGGATTTGAACAGGGATGATGGGACTGAGTGGCCTGTTTACAGAAGTCCCTCTGTGTAGATTGGCACCTGAACTGAGCTGTCATCTGTGATGGCCACAGGGATTACTTGAGAAGGCTTGCCAGGGAGAGAGTTGAGACCTGCCCAGGGCCTCTGGTGTAGCTGAAATTATGGTGCTGTTTATTTTTTGACATTGCAATCATTCTGCATGCTGAAACTTTTAATTTTAAGGCTTTCTTAGTGCTCTTACAATAAAATATTATGTAAAAAAATAAGAATAATTATTTCTTGCTACCATTTGCTAAGTGCCCTTGGTGTGCCAGGTGAGGTGATTCATTCATTTCATAATTATTTGTAAAGCACCTGTTATGAGCCAGGCACTGTCCAAGGGGCAGTGAACAAAGCAGGCAAAAAGCACCTGTCATTATGGAACAAGTCAGACAATAAGCGAATAAACCAGCACATTTATGGTATGTCAGATGGTGATGGACACAGTGGATAAAAAGCAAGCATGATAACTTGGAAAGGAAGAAGTAAAAGGCTCTCTGTTGGCACATAAGGTGATCTTTTATTTAGAAAACCCTAATGATTTCACAAAAAAACCCTGTTAGAACTAATAAAAAAATTCAGCAAAGTAGTAAGATTAAAAACTAATGTGCAGAAATCAATTGCATTTCTTTACACTAATAATAAAGATGCCATGAGGAAATTGAGAAAACAATTCTATTTATAATAGTGTCAAAATCAATAAAATACTAAGGCAGACATCCTCAGCCTTTTGGCATATTCCTGGCTCAGCTCCTTGGCTTAAATATAACGCTTCCTGGGAAAGGCTGCTTTTTTTCCCTCAGGGGCTAATTAGGAAAGTAACCATGTTACCCATTCCCAAATTCTTTCTAAGGTGAGCTGACCTTAGAAAATTATTCAATTTTAGATCTGATCACCAACCTGGTATTTCTGTAAATACAAAAACACCCCACACTGAGATTATCTAAAATTGTAATCACAATAATTAATCAAGGAGATGAAAGACTTGTACATTGAAAAGTAACAAAATTGCTGAAAGAAATGAAAGAGCAAAAATAAATGGAAAGACATGCTGTGTTCATGGATGGGAAGAATTAATATTGGTAAAATGTCAATACAACAAAAGCCATGTACAGATTCAGCGTAATCTCTATGAAAATCTCAATGATGTGTTTTGGCAGAAATAGAAAAGCCCATCCTAAAATAGTGCCAGGGCTGGCACCTCACATGTGTGATTAATGATCTCTGACAAGGGTGCCAAGACTATTCAGTGAGGAAAAAGCAGTCTTGTCAACAAACGGCGGTGAGACAGCAGGATATCTATGTGCAGAAGAGTGAAGCTGGAGCCTTACCTTACACCATGTGCAAAAATGAACTCAAAATGGATTAAGGACCTGTTTAGAGCTGACACAAATAAATAATTAGAAGAAAACATGAAGGAAAGGCTTCACAAAGCTTAGATAGAACACACAAAGAATAGGCCTTTGAAAACATTTTAGTAAAAATTTGACTATAAATAGATTAGATTACATCAAAATTAGAAATTTTTAGACCTCGAAAGGCACAATCAATGAAGTGAAAAGGCAACACATGGAATGGAAGAAAATATTTTAAAACATATCTGATGAGGGATTGGTATCCAGAATATAGAAAGAACTCCTGCAACTCAACAACAACAAAAAAAACAAACAACTAAATTAAAAAACGGTCAAAGGGCTTGAAGACACATTTCTTCATAGATGGCCAATAAACACATGGGGAGATGCTCAACATCACTAATCATTGTTTTGATTAGAATTTTTAGGGGAGGGCTCGGCACCTGTGGCTCAACGGACTAAGGCGCCAGCCATGTATACCTGAGCTGGCGGGTTCGAGGCCAGCCCAGGCCTGCCAAACAATAATGACGGCTGCAACCAAAATAATGACGGCCAGGCATTGTAGCGGGCGCCTGTAGTCCCAGCTAGTTGGGAGGCAGAGGCAGGAGACTCACTTGAGCCCAGGAATTGGAGGTTGCTGTGAGCTGTGATGCCACAGCACTCTGTCCAGGGTGACAGCTTGAGGCTCTG
>CAUYON010142376.1:0-14064 GCA_963573935.1 Arctocebus calabarensis
GCTTAGGATTTGAAAGTATCTTTTAGAAGCCAGTATTCAACTCATACAGTATGTGTACATGTTTTTAATGTCTCTGTTTTTGCCAGGAACTTACAAGCCATCAAAGTTCTCTTTTTACAGATATTTTAAAATATCCCAAAACACACACATGCAATAAAAAATGTGATGGTTATAGAACATGTTATCATGATTATAACAATGATAAATAAATATTATCACTCTACCATTAGAAATGAGACTAGCATGAATTACGTTCATTTTTATTTTGAGACAGAATGAAATACATGTATAGAATTAGTCCCAAGCCTTAGCTACAAGGGGTAAAGACAGACAAAAAGGACATGGTGTTGTTGAAGGACTGGGTGATCATAGCAATGTTTACATGACTTTGTGAATGTGGAGGAAATCTCTTCTTCATAGTGGTCAGCAGTCATTGCAATGAACCTTATACTCGGTGTTTCTGGATCTGTCAGTAAAATCTACTCATTTGAAGTAAGCACGTTTTGGACGCTGCAGATATTTTTGTTGGCTGTTCAGCCCGTAGCAAATAATAATGATTGCTATTGTGAGTTTCATCAGCGCTGTCCCCTGAATCACTTGTGTAAATCTACATTCACTTAGCACTTGTTCTGTGATTGAAAGGGTGTTAAAGTACAGCAGCTGTTCTATAACTAATCAATAGGCATATTTTTGATAAGTGACACAAATGTTCAATAGTATTATTCCTGAAGTTGGTATAATATTAGGCAAACAATACTAGGGCAATAGGGAAATTGCTATTGGCAAAAATAAGGACGCTACAAAGAAAGAGAAATTAAATCAAGTCATCTTCAAAAAGCATAGTTCTATAAAAATTAAAAATACCTTGAAAAAATACTATTGACTATGTGCCTTTATGGGGGGGGTATACAATTTTTTTTTAATTAAAGTGTCAGGGAAAAGACCAAAATCTTGGGAAATATGTATGATTATTTTTTCATTTTAAATTAGAATATAAAATCATTAATTCCTTTAGACTATAAACTAAATATGACTATAAGAAAATGATTATTAACATGCACAAACTAAAGTTATATTAGATCTAGAGGTGATTAAAGTCCCTTCTATACCAAAACTAAATTAAAAATACAACCTGATTAATCCCTCAAGTGGGTCATTGGATCCGATATTTATCCTAGGATGGATTTAACAGCTTTAGCATGCACTGAATTCCCCAACTAGCAAAGAAAGAAGAAAGTAATACTTTCAGTGAATCCAGAGGAGCTTAAAGAAAAGAGGAACAAAAATCTTTCTTCTATATTAAGGTAGAGATACTATTTAATTAATTATAATAAATGAAAACCTATACTTACACAAATGACAAGCCAGGTAGTGGTCACTGACTATGAAAAACATTTTCAGTTCGACTAAGGAATTCATAAGAGGATGAATTTAAACAGCAAGCGCATTCGCTACCCTTCATAAATCACGTCTGTTCCGCATAGATTTCCCAACACACTTGTCTGGTGATGTACACTAATCTCAGCATAAAGTTTTCCTAATGATTTGATAAAGGAGCATGATCAGCTAACTGAGATTTTTGTTCCTCTCAGTAAATACAAACAATAACTGATTAAATTTAAAAAATCTTTCCAAACTTGCAGGCAATGATCTTTTGTCAGTATAGATTCTGCTTGATTAACTAAACTTCCTGAGAGTACCAAGAATCTAATCTTGGTAAAGGATGTTGAGGCGAAGGGCAGTTCTTAAACCCCATTGGTTCCACTTAACGCTTCTTTCTCTTCTTAGCCGAGTGAACGCGCCTCTTTCCTGTAGACTCAGTCCAGTTGCCATTGTGCAAAATTGGTCAAATTGCCCTTCTCTTGTAAACCTTCCATCTGGGTTCTCATCACAGTTAAAATACCTCATTACTTGTATGACATCTGACCAGCAATGGTCTACCCATCGATTTTAAGGTAGGAAAAATGCCTTCATTCTGCTTTGATACATTTGTACCTGGGACATGATAGCAACGCAACGTATATTTTACAGCTGAGTTTGGAACTAATGCTGATTAAAATAAGTAAACTTATAACTATAGAAAAAGTATGCAATAATATTTTATTTCAGAAATAGAACTGAAAGTTAAAAATCAAGCTGACTATGAACCAGATACCCTGTTATCCACCTGTGACCTGGTGGACCTGGCCCTGTACACTGCAACTGTCACAATCAGGGAGGCAACATGCTAAAAATTTTATGGTTTAGCCATTAATAACTACAGAGGGATAAACTGATAACAGGGTTTCAATACTGATATTTTCATAGCTGTGAATGCCATAGGTTCCTGCACTTTCTGCTTTAAAGAGGCTCCAAACCAAGTTCTGAGTCTCTCTGCAGGAGTTATGCAAGTACAATTCCCAACAAGGTGGCCAGCCACGCCTCCTTAAATATAAAATTCCAAGGGCAGAAAGGTAAGCGGAGAAGAGGATTATCTCAGGAAGGGATTCTCTCTTAAGTTTTTTATAAGCACATGATGTGAGATTTTTAAAAAGTGCTTTCAAGTTTGGCATTGGGGGTAGACAATTTAAAAGTACTTTTAAAATCAGCATTATAAAGATTCGAGGAAGTTTTTTTAATGTATTTGTGCTCTCACCTCAATGAGCCTGTTTTGAACAGTGGTTAGGTTGCAATGTGCACACAGGGAGAAGTAATGACAGGTGTGTGAAGCTATCTCATAGCCACGCCCCATAATATGCAAACTGTGAAGAGAGAACTAGCCAGACAAAATTTCAGCGTGGGACGCTGCATGAAAAATATGAATGACTAAAAATACAGCTCGGTCAGTTTGAAGCTACTTAACGTAATCCACTGAGAATATAACTAACTACTTTTTACAGCCTCCTTCTTAAATGTTTAGAAATTTAAATAATTTTTTATATTCTGATAAAGAAGTGTCTATGATGAGTATTAGTAGAAGGTAAAGAGATATTTGAACTAGTAAAATTAGCATTACCTAACTCGTAAGTTAGGATTGCAAATAAAAATATCTAAACACATGTGAGAAAATCATGAAAACTACTTTGAGAGTAAGATATAAATTGTAGGACTTCACGTAAAATATCTAAACACATGAAAACTACTTTGAAATTAAGATGTAAATTTACTTTATAGCACAAAATAGAATGCAGGTAGCTGTATTTTTTTTTTTTTTTTGCAGTTTTGCCTGGGGCCGGGTTTTAACCCGCCACCTCCGGTATATGGGGTCGATGCCCTACTCCTTGAGGCTCAGGCGCCACATGTAGTTGTATATTTTAATGGCAAAAGAGTAAAACTAATAGGAATTTAATAAGGTTCTTTTAGAAGAATAAATATTACATATAAATCCTTATAAAATATGACATGTTACATATCTATACCTATAAATGCATCTTTATCTCTTTAAATGGAAAGGTAAAAGTCTATATTTTTAGTGGAGAGGATTAATAATTAATGAAAAAAGGGTTTATAAAAATTGATAGAAATATAAAACAGCTTTAGGATACTTTGTACATGTTACGGTCCAAGGGCCACAGCTCACGTCTGGATTATACTCAGCTCTTCGAGGCTGTGATTTCTCAATTCTTGGCCCGAAGTCTTCTGGATACACATATTCTCTGCCTGGGCAATCTCATCTAATTATCGTTCTTTTAATTTCCACCCACATACAAGTGTTGTGGTCTTCAAAATGAGAGGTCCACACCTCTGGGGGGAAGGAGAGACTTTCCAAGGAGTACTGAAACATAGTGAACGTTATGGGAATCGAGTTCCAAATTCTAAACTCCTGTATGGTCACTCAGTAGCAGACCTTTCTGTTTTCTCCCACTTTCCTGGAGAAAAGCGTATTTCTCACTCATCTCGCACCTTCTGAGGATGCAATAGACTGCAGTGTTGAAGAGAAAATTCTAAATATTGGTGTTGATGTTTAGAAAATGGGGTTTGGAATTTTTAAATTCTTTTCTTCCAAAAAATTTGAAGAACGCCCTAATCATGTTCTCAGGTGATAATTAAAAAGTTTTGGTCATAGATTACTATGCGATACTTGGCACAAAACTTGGTAAGATTGTGAAGAATTGTGTCACATTGCTAAAACAAAACACCTGCTCTTCCCGTTGACTTATTTTTATGCATAATGTTTTCTAGCACTTTAACATGAAAATAGAAGTAAAACTTATGACAAAACTTTTCTTATTCTAGCAATAAGCAAGAATATATGAATATTATCTACTCATAGATACAAACTAATTGGAAAAGTCTCATCTTATTTTTTACTTTTATATTTATTAATTTTAATTATGTTTGGAAATTATTTTTTAAATTAAAAAATTGTAATAATAACTAAATTTAGAAAATATTAACTTCAGATTTTGTGATAATATGAAATGATTTTCTTATGTATATATATGTGCGTGTGTGTATTTTTCTTCTGCAAAGGTATGACAGTAATACATAAAAGATTTCAAGCAACAATATATTAGAATACAAATTTGGGGAAGCTAGGGGAATGATGTAAAATCTGTCTTTAGTGGAAAGGATTAATAATTAATGATAAAAGGTTTTATAAATATTGATAGAAATTGCAATTTAAATAATTTTTTATATTCTGATAAAAAAAAAGCTTCAAATGGCTAATGATAAGTAAAAAATAGCTATGGTGTTTAGATTCCAGTGGATGCATTTAGAGAACTTGAAAAGATTTTATTTCAAAATGTGTATTATATGCTGAAAGTTATATCCTTGCAATCACTTAAATGTATGATGGAGAATTTTAGGTGTAAACTCACACATACTATTCCAAGGGAAGCATGTGCACACAGTTCGAGCCCTACTGAATTAATCTAGAGAGTTGTCTTTAATGCCTCTGTCTCTCTTACCCAACAAGAGTATCCTCTGTCCCTCTTTCTCCCTCGGGAATACTCAAATATCTCCACTCCTTCATTTCCACTGCCAGCTCTCAGGGTTGGAGGTTTTCCTCATCTCCCTGCCCTGATCAAATTCCCATGTGAGATTCTCTCAGAAGGTCACCCACCTGTCCTTGGTGACACTACTCTTGGGTTTCATTTTTAGCTTTGTGTGACTGTTTTGAACAACTTCAATCTTCTTCTTAGCTCCCCACCACTTCATCAGACGTTAGGGTGTGCAATGGCAAGAACCATGTATTTTAACACCTGGAAAGTCACTGGGGCCAGCATTAGCTGAATGACAGAACGCTGCATTCCAAGGGTCTTAGCACAGGCTCATTACCCATGACGGTCTCAGCATGTATTTATTGTATTCATGAATAAATGGACACATCACCTTTGAGTAAATAATCAAAAGAGAAATTGTCTGATTTATCTTCAAATCCAGAGTGTGAAATTTCGAACTATTAGTATTGATTTAAGCACTGGAGACTTGGTGTCGAAGTCCTCACTTTAGAAATAGGATTGGGATTCTGAGACGTTAACAGACTTATAGCCACATCTTTTTAATGATAAAGTACAACCTCATTGTCCAGGAGCTCTGCGTGGCCCTGCCCTTCTCCACACAAACTTCCTGCTGTGCTCGCTGGCCTACCAAATGCTAATGATGGTAACTGAGCATTAGAATATCAGGTCTGGCCTTAGCTTATAAAAATGTAGAGAGGAACAATTTATAGTACGAAGAATAGAAAAAGTCGTGTAAAGGACTGAGAGAATGGGGGACACCACCTCGGAAACATACTGTGTTAGTCTTTCTGGTTTGAGGGAAGAAAATATGAAGCTTCTGACTAAAACAGATAAAAACAGACATTGTGGAAAGAGCCTTTGTCCCTCCACCTTTCTGTTCTCACACAAGAAAAGCAAACGCTGAGAACGAGGCTCAGACACAGAGGAAAGAGGCTTCCCTGGCGCTCTCTGCATCTAAGATAAATGAGCTGCTGATGAAGGAACAAGGGTGTAGAGATCAACTGATTAGGAAGAGCAAAGAGGAAAAAGTAGGGGACGAGGCTCTAACTGAGACTCTAAGGTAATAGTTTGCTTTGGGTTTTACACCTCAGGTGACATCCTTGTAAGACCCGACACTTAACGAGGGCAGGCCTAATAAGGAAGGAATTCGCTAAATGTTATGGTCCGCGTTTAAAATTCACAACGACCATTATCAGAGGAGGTCAAAACACATGGAGAGCAACTCTGACGAAGAATCGCGTTGTGTGATTTCCTGTGAGGTTAAGCATCCTTTAGGTATTTTTTTGCCTACCTCTTTGGGCCTGTGGGGTTGGTACTATGGTTGCCGTTTTCCAGATGAGGAAGCAGAGGCTTTCCCGGGGCTATTCAGGGGCACAGCTTCAGCTTAATCACCGATGTCCTCAGTGACAGTAACCTTTCCCTACACCAGTGGTGTCAAAGTGTGGTCCCTGGGCTGACAGCATCAGCATACCTGGGAACTTGTTATGAATACAAATACTTGAGCCTCACCCTCCCTACTGGATCGGAAATGCTGGTGGTGGAGCCAACCGTGTGTTAACAAGGCCGATGCATGTTCAGGTTCAAGTACCACTGCTGTGCCACGCAGTCCCCCAAGGATAACTGCTGCCCTTTACTCATGGCAGAGAGTACGCGAGGTCTGTTACGTAGTTTTTGTTTATTTTAAGGTTTTTTTTAGCCATTTTTGAACAAATGTGTATTACTTATAGAAGATAATTTCATAAACCATAACCACCTGAGTACGGGTAGGGAGCAGGAGTGATGAGGGGAGAAGCCCAGCTTTACCATCTACTGTTAATATAATCTTGGCAAACTACGAAACCTGTGCAAATTTGGAATTTTTCTTTGGTAAACATGACAATTAAAACGATGACAGTGTACACAAAAAGTACTAAGCCAGTTCCAGAGATGTAATAAACACTCAATAATAAATGGAGTTAAGACAGGTTTGATTATCATCATCAGAAAAGAGAATAATATTGGCAACATTATAATTAATTGAATGAGTAGTGATGCTTAGGGATTATACATATATGTTGTAAATTAGGGATGCTCTCTACTTATAGTTTTTATTACAGAATGGTCTTAAATTTTTTCGAATTTGACATAAGCATTTATTCTGTACAATTTATATGTTGGGGAATGGATATCACTATTTCTTAATTCTTTAAATTCAATACTTTAAATCTTGACTCAATATTGGCTTACAGCTTTAAATTGTGTCCTTTAATAGTACTTTAAGAATACTACATTATTGTGGACATGCATTTGATTTCAGGTTACATTGGTTGGAACCAATTAGAGAAAACTCCACAATGCCCCGTTCTGACCCCTGTACAGTTAACTGTACAACCTTGGTAATGTTCTAGTACGGAGATTTCCAAATAATATGTCCTCTACAGTGGTGATATACTCCCTGTATTTTACAGGCCTGTTATTTCATGTTTATTTGCACCAACTAATGGAAAAAATTATTTCTATCCCCTTTACTATCCTTTTTATATATCAAAGAAGCCACCATGTTCTCTGTATCCCTTTTGTTTTATTTTTTAGAGTGAGGTTTTCAGATCTCACAAACTACTCTCATGGCTGTTGTTTTCAAGATCTTTTTTAATGATGTGTATTGTTCTCCACCAAATACTTGACAATTTGCCTTTTTCTGAAATGTGGCGTTCTGCTGAACGTAGGCCCCAAATTGAAGCCTGGCAAGACCTGGATGTAGTTCAATTCGTTTTAATGCATGGCACCACCACTCCCATTCAGCATGCTTTAGCGTTTGGATGTTTTAACAGGAAACAGATTGTGGATTCAGTCAATTTATCATCCACCATAATTCTTGAATTTTTCTCTCTGCTGCTACCATCTCCAGCTATTCCTGGCCCTTTTTGGTCCCATCATCCCCTCCCTGCACCCACTTCCACATCCATTCCATTTTGATGTCACTAATTTCACTGATTCTGATGTCACTAATTTCACCCAGCTCTCCACTGCATCACGATGACGCCACATAGAACTACAGCATCCCACAGATTTGCAGTCCCCGCCACCTCTATGATTCATTGTTCTCCAGATTTGTTAGAATAAATATAAACCTCTCTAAACATTTCATAAGGATATGTCTACATTACCTCTGGTGTTGTTTTTTAAGATAAATATTTGCAAATTACTCTTTTTAAGGTTCCCGTTAAACAACAAAAAAAATCAAACAAAGATGACTAATCTATTGCTACATGCACATTTAACAAGAAATCTTGCTCTACTCCTCTCTGACTCAAATTAAGAAAGTTAAACTCAGCACTAACTACAGGACTATATTACTATTTCATTATTAAGCTGTCATCTAAAAAATATGGATGAAATCTTGGATCTTCACACTTAGGTAGCCACGTGGGTGTCACAGCCCCGGCTGCAGGTGGTCGCTTGTGTGTTCTGGGTGCGTCAGGCGGTTGGTTTAGCAAATCTTAGTAAACAGGGGAGTTAGTTTCACTTAGCATGTTCATCTGCCCAGTTACACAAGAAAGCCAAGCAGAGACTATAAAATTAAAGAAGTAAAGGACAAAAGAGCTTTAAAGTGTTTGCCTCTAATTTAATTGCTTTGCCACAAATAAATGGTAGAGTTATCAAAACCCAAATGAGCTGACACCTTACATGAACTTTCAATAGTAGGGGAATTATGAAAGCAATGGATTGTTCAAATTAACAAGTCAAAAATCACTGCCCCTAATAGATTAAACAGCAACCTGTGTACCTTTCTTCTTTCTGGAATCGCCCTCCGCCCACCTTACGTGTTCAGAAACACTTACCCTGCCTTGAGTACTGTCATGTCCCCTAACAAATTCTTACTCATCCTTCTGTGGCAGAATGAGATCACCCCAAGACAGCAATCCTTCCCTTCTCTGGCTTCCTGCCCTATCCTGCACTTAGTTCTCTTAAAATAAACCTATTTGTTTAAAGTACTCTATCTTTCATTAACTTTGAGATCCACTTCCTTGCTTTCCAGCTACCACCTGGTACTGAGAAGAGGTCAATAAAGTTTATTAAATGAATGAATTGTTTTAAAAACAGCAGTTTCCCAATGACTAGATTTATAAATGTTGGGAGTAATGATCACATTTGAATGTCCTCTAGTGAAATTATGTTGATGCATTGGTGTGAGCCTAATTTTATAAAATGTTAAGAAATAGTTTTACATGTATAAACTCATTAAAGGGTTAAAAAAGAATTATCAGCCATATCTTTCGATAGCAAAATAAAGCAAAAAACAAACAAAAACCCTAAAGGAAGTAGAGATGATAATTTCTAAATAAATACATTTCATCTTTTTTTATTGTGTATATGATATGTACCTAAATAAAATTTTGGCTATATTAATTTTGGAGAAATGCTGTTTTCATGGTGTAATTATATGTGGTAGAATTAAAGGAAGTGGTAAAAAATGAGTAATTTTGTGTAACAGTTTGTGGTCTGATAGAATAGTTTCTAAAAGACTTGGAAAAGGGCACTCATTAGTGAAAGTTTTTTTAAAAACGAGGATATTTTAGTTCTAGAGATTGACGGCAGATTTAATCACTATCTGCAAATATATAATGGGTCAGTTGACAGATAATGGTGACTAAATATCTCCTTTTCCAATAGATCTGACATGTACCATTGGTGTGAGCCCACCTTTCACCCTCCCTTGATCGTCTATACTTAGTATAGCGTATAAATGTCTTAACACAATAACTAAGTAAAGGAGAAGAGGCATATATTAACCAGTGTGATGTAAACATTCCTCATTCTGTATGAAATCAGCACATTGTGTCCCCCATAAATGCATTAATGTACACATGACCTATGTATTTATGATTTAATAAAATAAATAAATAAATAAATATCTCCTTTTCACGTAGCATAGCACCAAGGACAATGAACTTAAACAACAAGCAGAAAAATGCTACAGAAGGTGAGATACAAGACAAATTGCTAAACAATCTGGGGAACGATGTCCCTCAGAGACCCTTAGAGCAGAATAGCTGCCCTTTGATCTAGAGTCAGTTGGATATAAAATTAAAACTAAATAACTCTTAACAAGACAAATACAAGTTCATTTCATAAAATAGGTCATGTAGTTCTTTAAGTTTATCCAGAACAAGTCTCTTTGTTTCTTGTTCCCAGGGTCATCCCCATGACCCATGTCAGGTTCCAATGTAGCACACAAAATAGCAGCATCTGTGCAAACTGCCTCCTCCCAGGCAGTCCTGGGAGGAAGGACTCTGGTTAATCAAGGAGGGAAGATATTGGAGAAGGATGGACATTGGTCACTCAAAGTAGGAAAAGAAGTGGATCATCACGGCCTTTAGAAATGTGAAGATACCGGATGGGTGGAGGGAAGGTGATTGGTGAGATCACACTTACGGTGCATCTTACAAGGGTACAAGTGAAAATTACTAAATGTAGAATATAAATGTCTTCATATAGAGATTAAAAGACCATGAAGGTTATGTTAAATAGTTCAATGAAAATATTTCAGATTGTATACGAAGTCAGCACATTGTGCCCCATGATTGCACCAATGTACACAACTATGATTTAATAAAAATAAAAAAAAAGAAAGGTAAAGATACCTTGAGAAGTTTTAAAATACTGCAGTCAGAAGACCAATGATCTTTGATTATTTTTACGTTTAGTATTCTTTTTATTAGCAAGTTACATTGAATACAAATTTTTCCTTAAAAAGCAATTCAATTTAATAACTTTATCCTCGTGTTATGTATTAAACTAGTGTACCGTAAAAGTCTAAGATAAGATACAGGTTTAAGGTTATTGTCTAGGGTCGCTGAAAATGTAAAGATCTCTTTTCATAACCTTTTCGATTTAAATATTAATACTTATTATGCTTCTTTGTTTATATCATGTGCTGGCAATTGTTTCATGAATAAATATCACAACCTTTATAAAGAGCTTGGATTAAACTTAATTATTTTGTTTTCATGGGCTGGAAGAGCTTTCAAAGCTGGAAATAAGGTGACAACTTAGATATGTAAAGCGCAAAGACACAGATTAAGAAAATTAACCCGAAATTTGGTGAAATGTTCCAAAGATAAATTTATTTCAGCTTTCACACTGTTTTCTAGTAAGCTTTGAACCTGAAACAAAGTTCTGCTGTGCTTTTTAGCTGTTTTTTTCCACTTAATAAATAAAACACATCCACTGAAAATCTGAAAATCCTATTAAATAATACAGAATTCAGTGCAACTAACCTGTTTCTGTTGCTGGAAATCCAGTCTGAGATAAGTGTTGACGCCTGCTGGTGACAGTGTTTGTTGCCAAAACTGCAAGCCAGCATTATGACTTCTCTGCGCAGTTCTCTAGACAGCATTCAAAAAATAATAGTAAAGTCAGAGAATAACTCGTTCCATAAAGAACAGATCAGCAAATTACTAATACAAAAGTATTAGTATTTTTAATACTAAGTAAGGGCTGGGTAAAAGACACATAGCAGAGTGGGAGCAAAATGTGTTAAACATCTTCTCTGGAAAAAGCATTCCAGTGAGGAGCATGGGTTTTGATCTCAATATAATTAATAAAAGCAGATCTTAAATTAAAACATAGCAAGGAAATGTCTTTGTTCTGAGGATCGGATGACAGAAATTGTGCCACCCAGCAGCAGCCCTCCCAGGAAAGTGAAATACAAGGTGGAGAATGAAAGATGGTCTCATGCTGAGAAAGTCACAGGGACACTAGTAGGATGTGATCGTACAGCTCTGGAGGAAAAGAAGAGAACAAGAAAATAAAACAGTACTCATGCTGGTAGGATGCTTGAACAAGAGATCCATTAAAATTGTTCTTCGGCCATCCAAGCTTGATGTATGTTGTTGCAACTTGCTTTAAAATATATTCCTAAGTGGAGGTAGGAGAAATAAAGATAAAGTCAGTTTCACATTTCTAGGATGACAGTTGACATTCTTGTGGATACTATCCATTCCCATACTCCTGATGAGAACACCGAGGCTCAGCGGGATCTAACACTCTCCCTCATATAGGTTGATTGACTTGTTCATTTATTCAGTGAATGTTACTGAGGGTCCTCTAAGTGTCAGGCTCTATTGTAGGGGCTGGGGAACATAACTACCATCTTCCTCTTTGTGAACAAGGTTCCTGATTGCATGGAGCTGACAGTTTAGTGGCAGAAAACAGACACTCATCTAATAAACGAGCTGATGTCAGGAAAAACAAAGCAAACCAGTCTTGAGGGTGAGCATTTCTGATAGGGGAGCAAATTAAGAGGGTGACAGCTAAACAGAGTCCTGACTAATAAAAAGGAGTGAGCCATTAAGATCAGGAGGGAGAATGTTCCAGGCAGGGGAACAGTATGTGCAAAGGCATGGAGGCAGAAGGGTCTTGCTGTTAAGAAACAGCAAGATTGCAGGTGTTTTGAGGGTGAGCGCAGAAGAATGACAGCACAGAGGCTGTGGGTTCAGACCACGCTGAGTGTTGCAGGCAGCTTACAGACTAGGGGAAGCAATTGGGATGGATGTGAGAGCCGAGCAACAGAACTGTTCTAAGTTTAATAATAAAAGATCTGCCTGGCAAGGATATCACACGCCCTGTAGTAGTAGTAGCAGTAGGAATGGTGGGTGAGTAGTGGTGAGAAGAGTGACAGGAATAGTGAAGGGAGGCTGACAGACGACGGGGGGCCAGAGATGAGCCCAGAGCAATGGCCTGCTGGTGCCCGTGAGGGACAGAAGGACTCTGGTATTGCTCCCAGGGTTTTGGCCTGAGGAATGGGAAAGATAATAGTCTTCCCCCAATTTTAAATAGGCCTATTTTCAAATATCAGCAAAATTATGGGCAGAGTAATTCTCCCTGTTACGTTTATTCAAATCAGTATTGCAAAGACAGAAAAGGAGGATAAAATGCTGTTGGAATGGAAGAAGTCTACTATTTCTTTCCTATTTACATGACTGGTTTAGATGACTAATTGTGCTACAAAATGAAGCAAATGAAGAATACTGCCAATAGTTCCCATGCATACGTACCATATACAGATGCACATTCATACACTCTATGAAAATGGATGTGTAATAATTTATGCCTTATGTCAATAGGACATATTTAATGGGAAACTGTTATCCTGGCTCAGCCAATAGCCAAGCGCTGATGAAGCTGAGCCACTCAGAGCACTGCAGGGTAAGGACATGGCGTTTCAAAGTCGGCAACCCATTCAACTAATAAGGTGTCTAAATACCAGTCTCAGGGTAAGATACGATCTCCCTCATTTTAATGTGGTCCTTGAATTTTGTCAAAGGAATGAAAGCACTGACATTGCAAGGAACTGACATGATGAAGTATTCTAAAGTATAAATACATAAAAAGTGTATTTTATGTTTCCAGAAGCTTAGCATTGCAGTGTCTCTGTGTTGTGGGGAAAGAAAGTGTTATATGTCTTTCTCTAGCAGATAAAAATTATACCATAACTAAAATGACCCGTTTGTTCGCATATCTGATGTAAGACCTTAGTAAAAACGAATAAACGGTTGAGCTACAACTATTTCTATTAAAAAAAATTATGAAAGCAGAATTACTTTTGTGTAGATTCGAGATGAAAAAAGAAAGCAACTTGAACGGCCACCTGACAACCTAGACTGCTCAGATTTCACATCATGTGTTCCAGTTTTGAGTGATTCTGAATGTGTAGATTGATTAGCAGAGTCAGTAATATAATTACAAATAGAGTAATTTTATAAAACACAGGGCAGGCTTTTAAAATAACAAAAGGAAAACAACTAGTGCATAAAGGTGATAACAAGCCCAGTGATAAAAACATTTAAGAATCCAAATCTCATTAGCAGTATCTAATCCTAATGTTATTCTAAATGATGATTAAATCAGATTAGGCAGCTCAGGGCGACCCTGGCTTATAGGTTTAGGAACTCCGGTCAGGTAATATGTTGGGATGCTTGTCGCGTCTGCGCGTCTGTTTGGATTATCTGTTGTTTGCTCTCCTGTACCCCCTTGGACCCAATTATGAATGGGCTTTTGCCTCAGTGTTGATCTTATCCTTGTTAATTAAGGAAGTGAATTGAATTCACTATGCCCTTTTGGATAAAAATAATGA
>CAUYON010142379.1:0-19293 GCA_963573935.1 Arctocebus calabarensis
GTAATCCCAGCTACTTGGGAGGCAGAGGCAGAAGACTCGCTTGAGCCCAGGAACTGGAGGTTGCTGTGAGCTGTGATGCCACAGCACTCTATCCAGGGTGACAGCTTGAGGCTCTGTCTCAAAAAAAAAAAAAAAAAAAAAGAGGAAAAACTAGCTGGGCATTGTGGTGGGCACCTATAGTCCCTACTACTCAGGAGGGTGAGGTAAGAGGATCACTTGAGCCCAAGAGTTTGAGGTTGCTGTGAGCTAGGATGCCACAGCACCACAGCACTCTACCTAGGGCGAGAGAGTAACATTTTGTCTCAAAAAAAAAAATGTTGCACCTAATAAATGTAAGTTGAATATCTCTTATCCCAAATGCTCGAGACTAAAAGTATTTTAGATTTTTTTTTTTTTTTTGGATTTTGGAATATTTATATTATATTGGTTGAGCATCTCAAATTTGAAAATCCAAAATAGGAAATGTTCATCAGAGCATCATGTCAATGTTCAAAAAGTTTCAGATTTTGAAGCATTTTGGATTTGGGATGCTTGATCTCTATGCAGAAATATTTGCTGGATGAATGATAGAATGATTGATATAAGCTAGCCTGGATCTGATGTACAGGGCGGGCGTGCTGATGTTCATAAAGTGATTGTGGCAGGCTATGTCCACAGGGCCTTCTGTATTTTCCTAAGGATACTTCCTACTGGTTTATCTAAAGCCTTGCCGAATGGGCCAATAACTGGGCTTCACTATTAAAGCTTATTTCTTCATTAAATCTGTTCTCTTCTCATTAGAATCAGGCAGCCCCCAAACTCCCTAGGGCTCACAGATGTCCCTGGCTCTGGGCTCACTTCCTTATTCCTCAGTGAGCAGAACTGGAAAATTCTGGTTGCTGGGCCATTTTACATAAAAGAAATAACAAAAATGCTGTATCACAGTATGTGTTTTTTTCTGAGAATAGCAATATTACTTTATGTTGCTCATAGTAATCTGAGAACACTGGCAACCATTTGGAAAACGATATTTGGTAGAAATGATAATAAAAATGTACTTTTTGGTCAAAGAAAAAAAATAATCTAAGGTGAGGCACACGGTGGCTCATGCCTGTAATCCTAGCACTTTGGGGGGCCAAGGTGGGCCTATCATTTGAGCTCAGGAGTTTGGAGACCAGCCTGAGCAAGAGTGAGACCCCATCTCTACTAAAATTAGAAAAATTAGCTGGGCATTATGGTGGGGGCCTGTAGTCTCAGTTACTCAGAAGGCTGTGGCATGAGGATGGCTTGAGCCCAGGAGTTTGAGGTTGCTGTGAACTATGACACCATAGCACTCAACCCAGGGCAACAGAGGGAGACTCTGTCTCAAAAAGAAGAGAAAAAAGAAGTGATCTGGAGCTAGATGAAAGGATGTCATATCCCAGATAATCCCATTCCAAATAGCTGTGGAAAGAAACATTGTTAAAGAGTACACATACCTGGAGTTTCAACCGCATCCTGCTTTTTGGTTGTTCCCTTTGTGTTAATTTCACAACTTACATGATAAAAAGTGAAAAGCACATGATGTTTCTGATGCAGGTGAATGGGAAGCTCAATTTTAATCTGAAATGACAACAAAATTACACACAGTACTTTGTTTTGTTTTAATCATCAGGCTTAACTGTCAGACAGTTAGTTCAGTTTCATCATACGGTTCCAAAAATACTTCCCAAATGACTGGCCTAGTGGCCGAATAATAGATATCACTGAAATATATTCCAAATGCTTTCCTTGTCAGTTTTAGTTTGACAACAATATTCTCCTGAGCTGTGAGGGCTGATTTATTACTTTTGCTCAAGAGACCAGAGGATTCTCCTGGACTCAACTTTGCAGCAGGATTTTCTAAAACACTAGATCAAAACCACATCCTCACAGCCCAGGGATACTGTGTAACCCAATCTGAGTCAACAACACAATCCATTTAAAATGCACACTCAATCTGAAAGGCTACTTTTTTCTAAGTTGCTGCTCTCTTTTTCATGAAGAAAAATTAAGCCTGTACAAATAAATGTGCAAGAAGTCACAATGGTCTTATGGTATCCACAAATTAGTTTATATAAATTTCTCCACAAGAACAACACAACTTACTATTGAATAAAGAGATGAAAATTATCATCTATGAGGCACGAATTTAGCTCAAAATTAATACTTGAGATAAAGCATTTCAATAATTTTCTAATCAGCACCCAACTAAATGTCTGCAATGTCTCCTGGAAGTATGGAAGAAACCAATTACAGAGTACAGATATAAGATATATGCCTATACTCACACAAAACACCCAAATAGTCTCTCTGTCTCTCTTACTATGTAGTTAAATGACTAAAAAGCACATTCATTTCAGGCATCCTAAAAATAAACGTGGATTACTTACTACATGATCAAGCTTTCTATAGTGCCTGGTGTTGGTTATAGTCATACACACATTAAACAGCTTGGTGATAGATATCTGGCCCAATTATCATTCACACAAAGCATGGTTTTGGTATTATAAGCAGTGTTTGTTGTGGGTATATTTCAATACAGACCATGCCTATTCACAGCATCTAGACCATCTGGGTATCTAATGCTCTGCTGAACATAAATATGGGCATACTTCCTCCCTGGGTAGCGAAAATGCAAGTCACTACTATCCCCTCTTCAGCCCCTGTGAAACTAGAAACACTGGATTGGGAAAGAAATGAGCAAGACCTAAGGCTGGATATATAAGGCCTCTGTAGAATAGCAGGTGAGCATGGGGAAAATCATGACAGCAGGGGAGCATAGTTTCAGACCAAGCCAAGAATAGAGACATGAGAACAACGAGAAGCAGGAACAGCAGAGTGTCTGGCCTGGGATGTCCATGCAGGCTACATGAACACGCACAGGATTCAAAAGCAGTCTACAGAGTTTGATGTGCCAAATACACACAGACCAGGACAGGCTGTGACAGAGACACCATGAGACATGCTCAGAAGTACACAGAGATGGACAGGGAGAGATGTAAGAGGAAGGAAAGAGAGACAGGGTCAGAGAGACAGACTTGGGAGTGAGCACAGAGACCAGGAGACCACTCTGCTCCTCTTTGTCTGCTTTGCATGTGACATGTAGGCAGTCAGTCAGTAGGGTTCTGGTAGCCCAGCTATGTGACTGTTTCTAAGTATTTCGTTTACAGAGAGGCTGCACCCTAACACATAAAAACCACAAGGAGAAAGAGCTAAAATGGCCTTCAGAAAAATCTCTTCTCAATTTTTTTACTTTAAAGCTAAGGAAATGGAGACTCACAGAGAGAAAGTGACTTACTCGACATCACTGAGCAGGTGCTGTCAAAGCTAGGAGAGTTAGAATCCTTGCTCTACTCTGATATTGGTTTCCTGCATTATTATCTCAAGTCAAAGAGTCCCTTAAATTTGTGGGCATAACCTCCGCTGTCGTCAAAGGGCACCAAGAAAGCAGCAACCCTTTGTTTTTGATGTGACATCTCTTACTTTCATGGAACAAAACATTCAGGGATTCAAAGTGCAGATAAAATAATGGCAATGACTCAAAGTGAAAAAGAATAGCAACCACTGCATTTTGTAAATGTCAGAGTGACATTTTTTTACCTCATCATAGAACTCTGGATTTTGGTTGTGATGTGAGACAACAGCATAAGCATTTGTAGTAAAAACAGATCCTGCAGGTTTTCCATAAATACACTGCAAAAGAAGGACACAGGGTCACCATTTTCAATGCAGGTCTTTATATGTGATGCTCTTGAAGTACATACAGTTAGCAGCATCTATGATCACAGGGCCAGGACCAGGGCCACCGCCACCCGGCTTTCATCACAAGCCTGTAAATTCCAAATCATTTATTACAGTCACTCCAACAACACCTCAGACGATGCCTAACTTGGCTGTATGGAGGCTTTAGAATTTCTGGCCATCAAAGAAATGTAATTCCATACTGGATGACTGTACACTTCTAATCAGTTGGAAGAAAAACATTCTTAAACCAGACCTGTAAAGCTTATGTCTCTAATGCTACTTGTGTTCTTAATCGCAGAGGCCCCCTCAGCCAGTTTGCAACATTTGTTGAATGTTTATCCTGCAGTGGACAAGGTGAAGAGTTGCTTTTCTTTTTTTAAGTCAGCAGATACATTCCTAGCCTAAAGAAATTAAAAACTGAATGTCTATTAAGTTACAAACAAGCTTACTATTCTCTCACATTTTTAAATGTGTTTACTTTATGAGCCACATTTATAAAAATCACTGGCTTCTGTTAGACCAATAAAATAAATGGTAAGGCTTTCTATGGTTCCATGGGAAGATCTGATTTCATTTCTAGTGTAAGTTTCTCACTTCCACAGGCCTTATAAGCTCAAAGGTGAATACAGAGTCTGCCTGCCATGTACTAACTGCCTCTGATGAAATGCAACTGAGACTCCGTATGAGTGAATATCCAACTTTTCTTAAATATGGCCATGGAGACAATGTACAAGAACTGCTGGGAGGTAATGTTAAGACTCTTAAGCTATACAAAAAATATTGCACACAGGAAAAGGAACAGTCATTCTCAACTCTACTGAAGGGAGCACCAGAGAAAACATACCGAATTGGAGCCAGCCAATCCGTAATTTAAGTTTCTCTATGGAAAAAAAAAAATCTTTTCAAAAGTAGGGGCTATTAAAGTCCATGATTTAGTTGGGGGCAGTCCAGCCTCTTTCCCTAGGTGGTTTGAGTGTAAGACTAACCATCCTTCTGTCTGATTTAGGCTCAAGCTAGAGAAGTGAGGAACCAGATAAACACTTCAGGATGTCAACATACTCCCTGACTTGTCTTTCGGGTCTCTGATTAATGGGTTAAAGGGCAAAAAGTGAAAACAGCTGAAAAGAGTAAAAATGTAATGGCACTGTTAGGTAACAGGTATTTATGGATGGCCGTATCAGATACGACTGAGATTCTGTTATTCCTAGATCACAAATCCAAGTGTGAAGGCACCATTTAGCTGATCACGGAAAAGAAGTCATATCTTAGATCAAAGCAGTCATGCTGTGCTTCTGTCAGCTCAAAGCCTGTTCAGGGTTCAAGGAGAAAGGAGTTTACAGTCCCCTGATGGTACCATTGTAAACGACCAGATCATAAGAAAATGACCTTCTAATTGGGCATGAGAAGCAATGCAAAATCAGAGTGGGACAAAAGCTAAAACTGGTATATTAAAGCTCACCCATTTTTAAACCTATACATGTTATTTAGTTATTATTAATATTTAAACCGGCAGTTCTCAACCTGTGGGTTGCAACCCACAGGAACTGTATTAAAGGGCCGCGGCATTAGGAAGGTTGAGAACCACTGATTTAAACTAACCCTTATAGTTAACGTGTTAAGAATAGAAGGAAACATTATATTTGTCACTTTTTGATGTTTAAACAAATTAAATGAGATAAACCTAACCAAGTACCAAAATCTCCATCTCTGCTTATCAGTATTATAAACAAACCTTTAATGCGCCAGCGTCACTGTCATCTGAATCCCGGAATTCCACACAGACTGCAATGTTCCTTGCCTGAAATGATTAATTGTCCCAAATGAATCACACAATTAGAAAATTATAAATAACATTTTCTACTCCAGAAATGTATACTTTATACTGTTTACCTTGGCAAATGTCTTCTGGCTATCATATTTTAATTGCAAGGGATATACATACAGATGGTTTTTGTAAATAGTAAATGGATAACAATATTTTGTCATTTCTGGAACAAACTCTTCAACCTCCACAGTAATAGTTTGACAATTCTTTTCAAAAGGCTTCAAGGGCACAAATGAAGAAGTAATACAATCTACAGTAAGGAAACAAAAACAGGTAAAGATCTTACAACTTAACAATCATTAACATATTCTTACATTTATAAAAATATTCATGGATTGTGTTCTCAAAGAGTGATTTAAAAAACAGAATTCTTAGTAATTCACAAAATGTCATACAACCACTTTAAGAACCACAAAAGGCAAGATGGAGTAGCTTGGTGCTGATTTTAGTAGAACCCTTCACACTAGACATGGATTGCTATTTCATTCTCAATGTCGAGTGATTTGCCAAATATAACACATCATAATTTTGACAAATTTAAACTCTGCAAAGAAATCCATTTCATTTTCCCTCCTGTGGCTGCAATTTAGCTTTCACTGCAAATTTTTATTGGTATCAGGGAAATAACGGTAAATTTATGCTTCCAATTAGCTCATGGCAAACCACTTTTAAAAAGTTAACTTGGTGCAGGTGCAAATTTTTACCTAAGAAATAATGGAAGCCTTTGGAAACTATGGATTGTATAGTGTGTTATCAATAATAAATTCAACACTCTCAAACATGGAATGTACTAAACCTCGGAGAAGTTTGGCAACTTATGTTACTCAAGTAGGTTATTCAACCATTTAAGAGGCTCTAAGGCTGCTGGACCTTACTGCAGAGTGGTAACCACAGAGAAGGAAGACCCAGAGAGAGTTGGACCTAAGATACAGTACTTTTTTTGGATTTGTTTTTCTATTATAGCAATATATAATTACAATAGACTATCTAAAGAAGTGGCCCTTTAATACAGTTCCTATGGGTTGCAACCCACAGGTTGAGAACCGTTGCTCTAAAGGTATATAGTAAAGACAGACAGTAACAATCGGTCATTCTACTACCTAGAGATAACTACTGTTAAGATTTTTAGCATATTTTCTTCTTGTCTTCTTTCTATGCATATTTTATATAACAATATAAAAATTCTACTGTATAGAAATTTATCTTGATTTTTAGACATTTTATCTGATGTCTTATTCTATGAACTCATTGTAAATATTGGTTTTAATGGCTACAATAAAGTTTCATGCATCAGTGTACCGTAATTGTTTTAATCATGCTGACCATATTACATTCTGTTTCCAGTTTTCCCCCATTATAAAAAACACTGCGAAGAACATCTTTATGCAGAAACTCCTATCTATATTTCAAATTATTTCTTTAGAAAATAATAATCCGGCTCGGCGCCTGTGGCTCAACGGGCTAAGGCGCCAGCCACATACACCTGAGCTCACAGGTTCAAATCCAGCCCGGCCCGCCAAACAACAATGACAGCTGCAACTAAAAAAAAAAAAAAATGGCCAGGCGTTGTGGCGGGCGCCTGTAGTCCTAGCTACTTGGGAGGCGGTGGCAGGAGACTCGCTTGAGCCCAGGAATTGGAGGTTGCTGTGAGCTGTGATGCCACAGCACTCTATCCAGGGTGACAGCTTGAGGCTCTGTCTCAAAAAAAAAAGAAAATAATCCAGGGCAGCGCCTGTGGCTCAGAGGGTAGGGCGCCAGCCCCATATACCAAGGATGGTGGGCTCGAACCTGGCCCTGGCCAAACTGCAACAAAAAAATAGCTGGGTGTTGTGGCAGGTGCCTGTAGTCCCAGCTACTTGAGAGACTGAGGCAAGAGAATCGCCTAAGCCCAGGAGTTGGAAGTTGCTGTGCGCTGTGTGACGCCACAAGCACTCTACTGAGGGCAATAAAGTGATATTCTGTCAAGAAAGAAAGAAAGAAAGAGAGAGAGGGGGAGGGAGGGAGGGAGGGAGGGAGGGAAAGAAAGAAAGAAAAAGAAAAGAATAATACATTGTACTCTTATTTACCCCTCCCCTGCTTACAATGCTTTAGTGACCTCTCACTACACTTAAAATAAAATCCAATCTTTTCAAGCTTTACCATGGTCTATATAATTCCTTGCATGACCTGATCCTCCCTACTTCATCTCCTATCGCCACTCTTTTTTTTTTTTTTTTCAGAGTCTCACTCTGGCTAAAATTACTCATGTCTTTTGGTCATTTACTGTCACTCTTTGTAGACGTTAAAATCCTTATGTTTAAAGCACCTAGTAGGTAATATGTACTCAATAAATATGTATTCAATAGATACTTATTTTAACAAATGAATGTACAGAATCTTAAAATTGGAATGCCTTATAAAATGCATAAAGCACCGCGTAGGTACTTATTTTACTAGGTATTTAAATGCCTAGTAGGTATTATTTACTAGATATCTATTTTAGAAAATGAATGGATAGATAGAATCTCAAAATTGGAATGCCTTAGTTATAAATACCTGTTGCCAAATTGTACCCCTACTCATGATAGGTGCTGGTGCCTGGCCAAAACCTAGCCATCATTATACTTTTTAAATGTTTTAGTAAATTTGATGGATAAGCAAAAGCATCTTGTTTTAATTTGCATGAGTGGTATTATTACTAAGATTGAATATTTTTCAAGTATTTACCAGATACTTCATTTTATCTCCTACAAATTGTCTTTTGTGTCTTCCATCTATCCATTTTCCTGGGATCTTAGATTCTTGTCCTTAGACAAGAAAAGAAATCCTCCTTTTTGATCTCTTAGTTGATGACAGAAGTAGAAACTTACCCAAAGCAAAAGGCAGCAGAAAATGAGTGGGGCATACCCACAATATCATATATTATATATGAAATAGCATCTGATAAAATGAACTTAATTCCCTCCCTACTCTGTAACTTTTCACCATGTATACTGGGTTAAAAAGTGTCTACTGTTCCCAAAATTAATGTCCAGCTGGAATCTCAAAAGGAATAAGATGTGACTTTATTTAGAAATAGGGTCTGTGTGGATGTAATTAGTTAAAATGAAGTCATACTGGATAAAAGTGGACTCTAAACCCAATGACTAGTGTCCTTATATGTGACAATCAACCATGTGATTGATGACAGAGGCATGGGAATGATGTAGCTACAAGCCAATAGATACCAAGAATAGTCAGGAGCTACTAGAAGCTAGGAAAAGGCAAGGATTATTTTTCCCCAGAGCATTCAGAGGAAGTATAGCTTTGCCACACCTTGATTTTGGACGTCTACTATTGAGAACTATAAGAGAATAAGTTTCTACTGTGTTAAGCCATCCAGTTTGTAATACTTTGTTATGACAACACTAAGAAATCAATACACCAGATAAAAACCTGAGAGTCAAACATAAACCCTTAAGGTTTATTTGCAAAATGTTCTTACTTGATAAATCCACAGGAACACATTCTACTGTGATGTTTAGCTGCCCAGGAATAATTTGCAATTTGGTCTTTTCCGGTCTAGGTATAAAAAAAAAAAAAAGAATATTTTTGAGTTAAAAATTATGATTAGTAGATGCATTGGTTACTCTACATCCAAACTTAAAAATTTTTTTTTAATATTATAAGAATTCTGTTTTCTTATATATGGGAATCATTTTAAAATCTGATAAATTCATCAACTGTTTTCATTTCTTGCACAAATACCACAAACTTACTTCTTGTATTCTGAGAGCAACTTGAGAATGTCTTCATTTGAAAGCTTGCTACTGTCTTGTTTATACAAAGGAGAAAATCTCCCGTCCAGATCCAGAGAGCCTTGATTATCTTTGAAAATGGGTCTAAAACAATAACAGAGGGACTTTTTTAAAATTCTTAAGTATTGATAAATTAAGAAAAATTAGTACTGGTTGGGATATAAAACGGTGACACCACTTTGGAAACAGTTTGGCTATTTCTCATTCAGTTGCTCTATGATCCTGCAATTTTTACTTGTAGGCATATTTCTACATGGTACATAAATGTTCAAAGCAGCTTTATTTGTTATATCTCTAAACTAGTAATAACCCAAATATTCAACAAGAAAATGGATAGACAAACTGTGGTACGGTTGTACAATGAAACACTACTCAAAATAAAACACAGATGCCCACAGCAATATGGATAAACTTCAAAAATGCACCAAGCACACGGGGCAGCACCTGTGGCTCACAGGAGTAGGATGCCAGCCCCATATACTGGAGGTGGCGGGTTCAAACCCAGCCCTGGCCAAAAACTGCCAAAAAAAAAGCACCAAGCACAAAAAACCAAACACAAAATTACAAACTGATCTATCATAGATCTAGACTAGATCAAAGTCATCTGTAGTAATAACCAGATCAGTGGTTGCCTGGGGTGGGAGTGGAATTGTTGACTGGACAGGGGCATAAGGAAACTTCCTGGGGTAATAGACATGTCCTGTATCCTATTTGGGGGTAGCAGTTACATGGCTGTATACATCTGTGAAAATGCATTAAGCTGGACATTTAAAATGTGTGCGTTTTATCAAAGGTAAAGAATTTCTCCAAAAGTTCCCAAAAAACAAATCACATCTTTAAGATAATTTATATACAGAAATGACAATTTATACTTGGCCCTATATATCCATAGGTTCCACATCCATGGATTCAACCAAAGAAGGATCAAAAATATTGGAAATAGGCTCGGCGCCTGTGGCTCAAGCTGGCTAAGGCACCAGCCACATACACCTGAGCTGGCGGGTTTGAATCCAGCCCAGGCCCGCCAAACAACAATGATGGCTGCAACCAAAAAATAGCCAGGCATTGTGGTGGGTGCCTGTGGTCCCAGCTACTTGGGAGGCAGAGGCAGGAGAATCACTTGAGCCCAGGAGTTGGAGGTTGCTGTGAGCTGTGATGGTACAGCACTCTACCCAGGGACATAGCTTGAGGCTCTGTCTCAAAAAAAAAAATGGAAATAATAATTGCATCTGTACTAAACATGTACAGATTTTAACTATTTCCATAGTGTTCACACTGTATTAAGTATTTAAATCATTAGTAATTTACAGATGATTTTAAGTCTATAGGAGGATGTGCATAGCTTATATGCAAATACTACACTACTTTTTATCAGGGACTTGGGCATCCATGAATTCTGGTATCTATAAAAGGTTCTGGGACTAATCCCCTACAGATACTAAGGGATGACTATATAGAAAGAGTTTCTCATGTGAATTTGAATTATTCCCTTACCCTCCCCCCATTTTTAAGTAGCTATTTTACTGCTAAAATGGAAAATAATATACAAGTACCCAACACACTCAAAATAGCTACAGTCAGAAACATAATTCTCTCTGGCAGAGCCTCTGAAGATGTGGTTATAGGCATTCACCCCACTAGTCCTACTTATAAGCATACCTCCTTTATTTGCAGTAAACTGGGGCATATCATACATCTTTTAAAAACCCCAGCCAGGCTTTTTTTTTGTATATTTAATCTATATTTTAATTGTTTCAAAT
The DNA here is from genome assembly GCA_963573935.1 of Arctocebus calabarensis. Taxonomy (NCBI): domain Eukaryota; kingdom Metazoa; phylum Chordata; class Mammalia; order Primates; family Lorisidae; genus Arctocebus; species Arctocebus calabarensis. The sequence continues at coordinate 11,106 of CAUYON010142379.1, forward strand.
GAGAGAATAATGCAATATTTTGTGTGATCACAGCTAAACCATTCTAAAACTTATTTTCAATAACTCTAGGTATTATTATTTACATTTTTTTAATTGAATCATAACTGTGAGAAAACTACTAAATGCAGAACACAAATGTTTTTTGCGGTTTTTGACCACGGCTGGGTTTAAACCCGTCACCTCCAGCATATGAGGCTAGCGCCCTACTCCTTTGAGCCACAGGCGCTACCCACAGCCAAGCTTTTTGAGTGAATTCATGCTACTGCTGACAACCGTAACAACTCAAGGGGGAAAAAAATCGGAGGCCAAGGCAGATGGATTACTTGAGCTCCAGAGTTCAAGACCAACCTGAGCAATAACAAGACCCCCCCCTCTCTGTTAAAAAATAGAAAAACTGAGGCTAGAGGATCATTTGAGCCCAAGAGCTTGAGATGATTATGAGCTATGACATCATGGCACTCAACTCAGGGCAAAAAAAAAAAAAGAGGGAAATAACTGCATAATTCCTCATCACAACTGGGGATGAAAGCCTCTAAATTCAAAGATCCCAAACTTAAATTTTCTAGTGGAAAAACAGCATCAAAAAGCTACTGCAACTAACCAAAGAGGGGCAGTGTGCCAGGACAGTCTAGAGTGGGCTCAGAAGTCAGATGCTCTGGGTTCTGATCCCTGCTCCTTCACGAACTGTGTGAACTTGGCCAAGGATTCCTGTCTTTGCCTCTCTTTTTTACTTTTGTGCCTAAATTTCTTCACGTCCAAGATGCAGATAGTAGCACTTACCTCTTAAGACTGTATAAATTAAGCACTTAGGCCAGTGCCTTGAACAAAAGCAATTAATACTATTAATAACTGTTCACAACAATAGCAGCAGCAACTGATTTTCCAGCTGTGGCATTATAAGTATGCTTATAATTTGTAAGTCATACTTCACCTTCTATATAGCCTACATGAGGCCAACTTCTGCTACTCTTTGCCATTCTCCTAGCCTTGGCTATCTTTTTTTTTTTTTACCAGATAAACAAGGACAATGGCGATTTTTCATCTACCAAACAATACCTTTTGTGACCTTCCCCCAAATGAAATGATTACAAATAGTGACAGATAAAAGAGCTAATTAACTTAGAATCTCCTACCCTGATGCTACTCCAGAACCTAGTGAACATAATTGAATTATTCAGAACATGGTGCCCTTTCCCCAGAAGTTTCAGCAAGTTGTACAGGTTGTACCACAAACAAGCCAGTGAACTTGTACTTCAAAGGGGGGATAAATAAGAAATATGTTTTAAATCATCACTGCATGTACTCCCCAAATTTGGATGAAATAATGTAACCTACCATCAGATACGATGTACAGATAACACACACTTCTAAATATGCTATCCCCAAAGGGTTCACAAAATTCAGCATCAGGATGTAAGAAAATCTATTAGTTAATTACACACTTGCATTTAATGACTGCATTGTTTGCCTTCAAAGTTTTAGTACATTTTCCAGAATTATTCTATGATAGTTTTTCTAAAGCGTAAACCCAGCCAACTCTGAAATAGTGAGCATACTGTACATAATTCACTATAATTCTTGGTTTTCTGGGGAAAAAAAAATCTCACCACTTTAGCAAATATACTTTGCTTTAAATGCAGTAGAATTAAGTGATGTCAGTGTGGTCAGTAACCTGAGCCAAAGAAAACTTTCCTAAAACAAGACATATGACAATATGACAGGGTCTTTGATGCACATAAAATTCTAAGAGAAGAAATATTATATCCTAAGTGTCCCAAGTTACAACTGGTATGCCAGAACAAGACTGCTGAATGCTGGTAAGGGTAACAGCCCTCAACTTCACATAGGAATCAGCACGAACGAACAGGTCAGGGTTACATCTGTACAAACCTGGCAGCCCAAGCAAAGGGCATTCTGTATTGTCCAAGGCGGCTACAAACTTGCTTAGCTGTCCTGTGCACCTTCTGGGCTGTCTAAGGTCAGAAATAAGAAGATAGGCTCATATTTGTTCCAACACCCACGGACCCACCCAGGAAAATAACTTCCCCAAATGACCAATGTAAACATCAAAATATCTAGAAAAATATTTGGAAATAGCCATAAATAAAAGCAACACAAAGCAGCTACCCACTTTCTAAGACCAAAGTATTTCATAAAGGTTTTGCATTTCTTCATTAACAGAACCTTTGGCACTGTAAGAAAAGAAAGAAAAAAATAGGGCAAGAGTTTGACCTCCTCCATCCCCATGTGAATTCCACTGATACCTTTCTCTTGCCTGATTGCATTGCCTAGAACTTCCAGCACTATGTTGAATAGCAGTGACAACAGTGGACATCCTTGTCAGGTTCCAGTTCTAAGTGGAAATGCTTTCGTTTTTTTCTCCACTCAGTGTGATCTTGGCTTTGGGACTGTCATAGATGGTTTCTATCAGTTTAAGAAATCCCTTGTCTATGCCTATTTTCTCAAGTGTCTTTGTCAGAAAGAGATGCTAAATTTTGTCAAATGCTACTTCTGTGCCTATTGAGAGTGCTCATATGTTTGGTTTTGCTTCTCTTTATGTGAATTATGTTTATGGATTTACATATGTTGAGCCATCCTAATTGTACATATCCCCTTATGACCCCAATATTTAAAAAAACAACTAAAGAAATAGATGGTGGGCATATTTTGTACCAAATATGTCTACTGGGAAAATTTTGAGCAGTTTTAAGCAGTTTTCACACAGTAGGCAGATGCTCCTCATTCTTGGGAGTTTGTTCTGGATACAGTTGACCTTTGACCTTTCTACTCCCAAGATAAGGAACAAGAGACCAAGAGTCAATGCAATTAGTGTGGGCAGGAGCTGCTGTTTGCATAGGCACTGAGATGACAAAGGAGATAAACTGCCTATAGAGTCTGAACAGGCCGGGAAGTGCTGGCTACATGCTTATCCCTAGGGACACAGAATGCTAGAGGCTTTTATCTATACTGCTGAAACATTTTCCCCCCACAAATTAGTCACATCTCATCAGCATCTTCCACTTAATAAACACTATATGGATACACAGCAAAATGCCACACAAAACAGACTGACGCTATAAATACTCAGTAGCTGGAATGCTTCTAATGAACTGAATCACAAATCCTTTTCCTCCCTGGGCCTCAGATTTCTCATTTATAAAATGAGAGAATGGGATGAGATCAATGATTTGCAAACGTTTAGGTTTTATAGTCCATAAATTTGGATGATGACACAGGCTGCCAACTTTTAATGATGCCACTTAAAGACATTTGACAAAGTAAAATAAAATAATTGGTACCATTTGACATGCCTAGCATTTCACAAAATAACACAGGCCTAACCTTTAAAGAGGAGGAAAGACAGAAATCTCAGAATAAAGGGCAGCCCTTTGAATTAGATACATTTAGCTTTATGAAACGCTCGCTGTTTTTTTTTTTTTCATTTCATCACAGACAGGAACAAATCTGGGTATGGACTGGCATTTGGGACTGAAGGATGGGATTATCTTTTCTTTCTCCCAGCTCTGACATTCTAGGGCTGTATGCAAAGGCTGTGAGTAAGCAAAGAGTGGCTATTGCCAAGGATAGATACCATGTCAATTACCAGATGTTACCTAAAAGCCTTTAGCTTTTATTTCTATAAGCAAGCAGAACTCAGACTATCCTGTTAACAGAACATATATGAAAAGGGGAGAAACCCACTATGTTCAAGCTTTAATACATACTCATATAGTAAACAGTATTTTCAGAATATACAGCATGTTTAGAGAGAGACTACAGTTTTGCCCTATAGAGGGGCCACAGACAATGTTAGTGAAAGGCAAATTCTGCATTTAGCCAAAATGTACATAAATGATCTTTGTAAATTACCTTCACAGGATCTGAATTTTTGATGTAGGGTTCTGCACAGTGTGTAATGTTTCCCTGCAACACTTTTTCAATTCTTGCAACCAGAAAAATTTCAGGATGTGGATTTGTCACAGAGAAAATTCCCTACAAAAAATTACTTCTGTTAGATACTTTTATGTAACCAAGTACACACAACTATTTCGTTAATGATTTCTAGTGGGCGTCTACTACAGAATGCTCATATTGAACAAAAGGTTATGTCCAGAGTCCTAAAAATAGGTAGCATTTCCTTTCATACAGTTTTCAAAGTTCCTTTCAAAATGGATTTTATATTCTGTCACCAACTTCACACCTCTTAGCCCCCAAGTGCAAGTGTCACCCATGTTGCTTCACCTCTTCTGTTTGGCTGTGTTTGCAAGGTGAGTTCTTAGACCTAATCAGTAGGACGTGCTTTGTTTGCCTTCATTGGCATGTATTAAAATAGTGTGCATTTCTCAAGTGGAACTAAATACGCATTTTTAAATGCAGATGCATGTATAACTCCAGGGCAATTCACTCACATTTAATTAATACTAATTGCAGCAAAGAAGGAAGAAAATACTTTACTGTTCTTACATAAAAAATTAAATCACCTTCCAGAAAACATTCCTTTCTGGCAGTTAAAGAGCTTTGGTGCTTTCAATGCCAGGGTATGAAAAAGAAGATCCAAAATTCATTTTGTCCTTTACACTTTAAGTGCACTAATGTAACACAATGAAAGTTACATCTTTGAATGAACGTGAAACAACCATATTATCCCCTGTCCAGTTTGGCATCTTCCAAATAAAATATCCTCTCCAGAGTGTGTTAGTTGGTTATGTCTGTTATTTACAGAAGCACCACACAAATGAATTCGAGTGGAAAACTTCATCACTGGGTCTCTACCAAGATTTATTTTTCTACTTGATATACTACCAACTTTGTTAATAAAGTGCTTTCCAGTTTTCAAAGCATTTTAGAAACATTATCTAATTTGTTCCAGATAGAACTCTCTGAGGTGCACAGGGTAGAATAGAAAATTGAGTATAAGAGGCTAGTAATTCCCTCAACCTCAAACAGCCTGTAAGGAGCCCAGGTAATGGCTGACTCAGCTTTGCATTCCCAAGCAGCAAGCGTGGAACAAAGTGGTTAAAAATTATTTGGGATTCAAATTTCCTGGGTTCAAATTCTGGCTCCACCATTTATAGGTTTATGCCAAGTCACATTCTAAGTCACAAGTTTCTCATCTATGAAATGGGGACGATTCCATACACTTTCTTATACGGATTACATGAAAGAATGCACATCGCGTACCTGGTTATCACTAGGGTAACCCATCAAAGCATCTCAAGGTCACAGAACTTGCCCTCCAGTACTGCCAGGAACATGCTGCTTAAGCTGTGAGACCAGGCTGGCAGACTGCCCGACCTGCCCCTGCAGACGATATGCTGAGCAGCGTACCCCGACTGCAATCTTATCCTAACAGCCCAATAACCATGCTAGATGGTTTCTGTGCTTAATGTCATGCAGTCTTCATTAAAAGCCTCTGACATAAGCACTGCTATCTACATTTTACAGATTGAGAAATGGAGGCTTAAGGAGGTTTAGGCAGCAAATAAGTCAGTGAAGATTGCAGTTCAGGCTTCCAGACTACACAGCCCATGCTATACTGCCCCTCAACCATGTAGCTCATGTGGCCAACATCTCACATGTTGAGGCCATGTTAGAAACAGTAACACTGATGACTGCTATAACTAACATTTACTGAGCACCCACTGTTTCCCATTCCTAGTGCAGTAGGCATTTCCCCACACTGATGCCAACAATGAATATAAATTTGAAGATATCTAATGATTGATAAAGTCTGCTGTTTCCACGTGTTTATCTGAGATTACAGTTACTACTACCACTACATAGCACTGAGCAAAATCAGTGTGCCTGTCACAGTGCTAAGGGCTTTCTAGGAACAACACACTTTGTTGGAGCCTCAAAACAGCCCTTTGATGCAAGTGCTATCATTACCTCCACTTTACAGCAAAACATACAAGACGTGGAGATGTTCATCTTCTAATGGACCAGGATTCCAAAGTGAGGGGACACTCTGGAGATTTTTAACTTTGTCCCAGAACCGAACGCGGTGGCTCATGCCTGTAATCCTAGCACTCTGGGAGGCTGAGGCGGGTAGATTGCTGAAGCTTGTAAGTTCAAGACCAGCCTGAGCAAGAGCAAGACCCCATCTCTAAAAATAGCTGGGCATTGTGGCAGGCACCTGTAGTCCCAGCTACTTGGGAGGCTGAGACAAGAGAATTACTTGAGCTCAAGAGTTTGAGGTTGCTGTGGGCTGTGACGCCATGGTACTCTACCAGGGGTGACAAAATGAGACTCTGTCTCAAAAGAAAAAAAAAAAACAACAAACTTTTGTCCTAGCAACTTTTTTCCTGTCCCCAAAATGCAGAAGGTGGCCAGAGAGTACCCAGGAATCCCAGTAGACTAGAAGTCTGGTCCTTTAGGACCAGACCACCTTTCCCACCAAAAAGGCAGGAATATATATGCCCCTGACCCCAGGGCAATTCTCACCCACTTCGCTGTCCCCCCTCCCCAGAGAAAATGGGTCAGGTACCCTCACCCCAGCCTCCAGCATTTACACAGGCCCTGGGGCACACAAGACACGTAGTAGTGTTATATATTTCATCACGAAATAACTCTCTACCATTGTTGATTGAGTTCTTTCAAATAGACCTAGGTTCAAATCCTACCTTTCCGCCTCTAGCTATATAATACCAGGCAGCTTGCTTAAACCCTCCCCCAGCTTCAGTATCCTCATCTGTAAAACAGCAATTATCACACCATTTCACAAGACTGTTATGATTACATGAGACACTAGTGGAAAATGCAGGCACATGGGAGATATTTTTTAAATGTTGATTTTCCTGACCTAGATTACAACCTGGATGACAACTAAAACCATGATTTAAATTTTCCACATCGAACATACTGTTGAGTAGCATATTGAAATAATACAACAAATACATCATTGGCCTAAAGGGACTCTTCAATGTTGTACAGGAAATTGTAGACATATAACTCCGCAGCAGGTTCTCAAATACTTATAATGCTGTACTTGCTCAATCCCTCTTTTAAACCCATCTATCAGAGTAGTAGAATGTTTACACATGTGCCAACTATAGAACAAATAACAAACTAAGGGGGCATAAGGGAATAAGGGCCAACATGGGGTAAAACTACCACAGATACACATACCCTACAAAGCACGGTGGAAGCATCTAGAAAGAAGTCTTCTGATACCATTTGGTAATCTGTATCAATGGGCCTAATCTTTAGGCCAGGCGTGGTGTCTCATACCTGTAATCCTAGCTCTCTGGGAGGCCAAGGAGAGTGGATTATTTGAGCTCAGGTGTTCGAGACCAGGCCAGTGGGTTATATGAGCTCACGAGTTCAAGACCAGGCAAGTGGATTATTTGAGCTCAGGAATTCGAGACTAGCCTGAGCAAGAGCAGACCCCATCTCTACTCAAAATAGAAAAATTAGCTGGGCATTGTAGTAGGCACTTGTAATCCCAGCTACTTAGGAGGTTAGCCAAGAAGATGAGCTCAGGGCGGCTCCTGTGGCTCAGCAAGTAGGGTGCCGGCCCCATATACCGAAGGTGCGGGTTCAAGCCTGGCCTCGTCTGAACTGCAAAACAAAAAAATAGCCGGGCGCTGTGGTGGGTGCCTATAGTCCCAGCTACTAGGGAGGCTGAGGCAAGAGAATTGCTTAAGCCCAAGAGCTGGAGGTTGCTGTGAGCTGTGTGACGCCACGGCACTCTACCCAGGGCGATAAAGTGAGACTCTGTCTCTACACACAAAAAATAATAATAAAAAATAAAATAAATAAATAAATAGGGCGGCGCCTGTGGCTCAGCGAGTAGGGTGTTGGTTCCATGTGCCGAAGGTGGAGGGTTCAAACCCAGCCTCGGCCGAACTGCAAAACAGAAAAATAGCCGGGCGTTGTGGCGGTCGCCTGTAGTTCCAGCTGCTCGGGAGACTGAGGCAAGAGAATCGCCTAGGCCCAGGAGTTGGAGGTTGCTGTGAGCTGTAATGCCATGACTCTCTACCCAGGGCGACAGCTTGAGGCTCTGTCTCAAAACAAACAAAAAAAAGAAGCAGGTGAGATTAAAAACTTGTTTGATCGGGCGGTGGCTGTGGCTCATCGAGTAGGGTGCCGGCCCCAAATACCGAAGGTGGCAGGTTCAAACCCGGCCTCGGCCAACCTGCAAAACAAAAATAGCCAGGCGTTGTGGTGAGCGCCTGTAGTCCCAGCT
>CAUYON010142384.1:0-43586 GCA_963573935.1 Arctocebus calabarensis
GAAGGGACTGTATTCATTTGTTTCCTGGCCAAGGAACCCATACACCTATATATACCCTGAGACTAAAGGCCTAAAGGAGGAGATGGGGAAAGACTGGGAGAGAAACGGAGAGAGCTTCTCTCTTCCCACTAGAATTTTCTCCCTCTACCAGGTGCCTTAATGTTTTCTGTATTTTTTTCTGTGAGTAAATTCTGTCTTACAAAAAAAAAATAAAATAAAAAATAAAAATAAAATAAAAAATAAAAACAAAAACAAAAAAAAAAAGAAAAATTAGTCTCAGAATTCTCCTGATTTGTAACAAACCATACAAGTTAAAATTCAGAGTTTTGAATAAGGCAATCAAAATGGCAAGGTCTGAGAAAAAAAAAAAGAATCACTGCTCTAAAAAATGAGAGATACATTGTTTGAGGCTCTCCAGAGGCCCAACTGGAAAATTTAAAAATCAATATTAGGTCAAAAATAATTCATTTAGAATTTTTATCCTGGGGAAGCCTGACAAAGATATCAAAAGGTTCAAAACACTTAATCAAAACAGGATCATAGGTCACTGGTCATAACAGTCATTAATTTAACCAGAATGATGATCTAAGACTCAAAAGAAATAGAAAATGTAACATACTTTAATACTTTAAGTTTCAAAGCTGTTTTCCTACCTAATCAGAAACCTAATAAAGACCACACAGGAAGTTATCTTGATTAAAATGTAAATCTTGTAAAAAAAATTTTTATAGGCCATTTACAAAAAATATATATTTAAAAAATCAACAAGCAGGTGAAACTTACTAAATGCAGAATATAAAGGTCTTAACACAATAACTAAGAAAATGCCATGAATGCTATGTTAACCAGTTCGATGAAAATATTTCAGATTGTATATGAAACCAGCACATTGTGCCCCATGATTGCATTAATGTACACAGCTAGGATTTAATAAAAAAAAAAAAAAAAAGGAGGGTGGTGCCTGTGGCTCAAAGGAGTAGGGCGCCAGTCCCATAAGCCAGACGTGGTAGGTTCAAACCCAGCCCCGGCCAAAAACTGCAAAAAAAAAAGGGAAAAAAATCAAACAAAAAAAACTTCCTGTAGGAAGCTAATTTAGACAGCCTGGAAGTCAAACCTAATGAAACGTCTTCAGACCCAGGAAGAATATCCCCAAGGTTATGGGCATACACCAAATTATAGAGGAATCTTTAGAAAACTAGTAGCCAGAGCAGGAAAATATAACCAGAAAATTTCCCATGATTTTATATATATGAAACAATTCAAACAAATCAAGAAAAGCCAAGAATATGCAATCTAGTTATACCAGAGGAAAGCATTGCTTTTCTAGGCTTTCATGTAAACATTTCCAAGTTAGGCCATAGCAGCAGAGTTAGAAGTAGAGAAAAAAGTTATAGGAGCTGACAAAAATAGCTGAAAGAGAGTGTTATCCTTAAACAGAAAGCTCAAGGCAATGATGCATGACCTGTAAATCATGGGCAACAAATTAATACAAAAGTTGAGCTTTTGAGATATGAATTTGAGAAGCTTTAATATGAAAACTCTATTTCAAGAAATTCAATTAAAAGACAGCCTTTCTAAACTTAAATTAGGGAAATTAAATGGATCTCAGGTAGAAACGTGACAGAAATCTAAACTGCAAAGTTAAGGAAATGGCTATTAAATAACCAGATTTTAGAATTAAAAATCAAAACCTCTTGTAGTTTTACTAAGAGCAAGTTAATATGTCAAGAAAACATTGTTTCACATAAGGAACCAAGTTTTAATTTGTGTGTTAGTGTATTTTTAAATTTATTTTTAATTATTATAGGCATTTAATCATTTAGATTTATGGGGCGCATGTAATGTTTTGTATAGGTATATAAAGAGTAAAAATCAAATCAGGATAATCAGGGTATTTATCACACCAAGCACTTATAAATTTGAGGTTAGGAACAATCCACTTGCACTCTTTTAGTTATTTTTAAATATACAATAAGTTTTTTTAACTATAGTCACCTAATTTTCTATCAAATACTACTCATTCTATCTAGCTATATTTTGTATCCCTTAACCATACTCACTTTATCTCCCCCTTCCTGTTACCCTTCCAAGCCTCTGGTATCCTATATCTTTGTACGTTCAGTTTAAAATAATTTTAAGTTTCACAAATGCATGAGAACATAAAGTATTTGTCTTCCTATGCCTGGCTTATTTAACTTAAAATGTCCCCCTATTCCAACCATGTTGTTGCATATGACAACTTCATTATTTTTATGGCTGAGTAATATTTCATGGTGTATATGTACTACCTTTTCTTTAACCATTCATCCATTGATGGCCCCTTGGCTGATCGTGGATATTGTGAACAGTGCTGCAATAAATGTAGGAGTGCAGATATCTGTTTGATATACTGATTTCTTTTCTTTTTCTTTCTTTCTTTCTTTCTTTTTTTTTTTTTTTTTTTGATATATACTCAGTAGTGAGATTGCTGAATCATATAGTAGTTCTATTTTGAGGAACTTCCATATGTTATCCAAGGTGGCTGTATTAATTTACATTCCCACCAACAACGTATGAGGGTTCTCTTTTGTGCACACCATCATCAGCATTTGTTATTGCCCGTCTTTTGTATAACAGCCATTTTACATGGAATGAGAAGACATCTCATTGTAGTTTAGATTTGCATTTCTTTGATTAGTAATGTTGACTACTGCTTCATAAATCTGTAGCCCATTTGTATGTTTCCTTTTGAGAAATTTCTATTCATATCCTTTGTCCACTTTAAAATTGAATTATTTGATTTTCATATTGAGTTGTTTAAGCTCCTTAAACAACTTTTTTTTATTTAAATCAGTTTTATTTAAGAATTTCCAACATTCACGACTCTTACAAAAGCATCCAAGCACAGGACATGGAACTACCGCAAACAGCATGCTTATGGGCCACTAACAGACATTAGAACTTCCACCCTCTTTGAGACATCTGAGCTCACTGGTGAGCTCTGCTTCCAAGTACTCCTGCAAAACACACCACAAGCTCAGTCTATGTTCTCAACCCATCAGCTTCAGTTTGCATTATCACACTTACAGATAGTGTGATAGAACAGAAGAGAACACACACCATACAGCATTCACAGCAGTTGACAAAGGGATAGGGGAAATACAAGTATCTTTTCACTTAACACATTCTGCTAATATGGGTTATCTAAGAACAAAACTCACTTAAAGTCTTCCAACAGATGTGATGTTCTTTGAATGCAAAAAACATTTGCACATTATTTGCTATTGCTCTCTGCACACGCTCTCACCAAAGCCATGGGATCGAGAGAAACATCTCACCAAGTTATAAAATACTCCTTATGCACTACCAAGTCTCTGCACACACTCTTCTTTTCTCACTCATACTAGCCTTTCATGCCTCAGCACCACCATCAATCCTACACATAATAATTCTGATTATTAACCCCTGGTTGGATGAATAATATGCAAATGTTTTCCACCATCCTGTGGATTGTTTATTTTGTTGATTGTTTCCTTTGCTGTGCTGAGCTTTTTAGTTAGACGTGATCCCATCTTTTCTCATTTTTGTTTTGATTGACTTTTTCTGAGGTACTCGAGAAATCTTTGCCCAGACCAATGTCCCGCAGTGTTTCCTCAATGTTTTCTTCTAGTAGTTTCATAGTTTTCAGGTCTTACATTTAAATCTTTAATTGATTTTGATTTGATTTTTGTATCTGGTAAGAGAGATGGGTCTAGTTTTATTCTTCTGTGTATAGACATCTAGTTTTCTCAGTACCATTTGTTGAAAAGATATTCCTTCCCCCCAATATACATTCTTGACATCTTTGTCAACGATAATTTCACTATAGATGTGTGGATTTATTTCCAGATTCTCTACTCTGTTCCATTGGCCTATGTGTCTGTTTTTATGCCAGTCTACCATGCTGTTTTTTTGTTACTATAGCTTTGTAGTATAACTGAAGTCATGTAATGTGATTCCTTCAGCTTCATCTTTCTGCTCAGTATGACTTTGGCTATTCTGGGTCTTTTGTGATTCCACATAAATTTTAGAATTATTTTTCTGTGAATAATGCCATTGGTATTTTGATAGGTATTTCATTGAACCTGTAGATTGCTTTCAATAGTATGGACATTTTAACAGTATGCTTCTAATCCAGGAATATGGAATATCTTTTGATTTGTATCCTCTTCAATGTATTTCAACAACATTTTATAGTTTTCACTGCAAAGATCTCTCACTTCTTGGTTGAATTTATTCTTAGGTATTAGTGAATAGCTATTGTAACTGGGATTAATTTCTTGGTGTCTTTTTCAAATTTTTCACTGTTGGCATATAGAAATGTTACCAATTTTTGTATGTTGCATTTGTGTATCCTTCAACTTCCCTGAATTTGTTTATTAGTACAAATAGTTTTTGATGGGTTGTTTAGGTTTTTCTAAATATAAGAACATATCATGTGTAAACAGAGATCCTTTGACTTTTTCCTTTCCAATTTGGGTGTTCTTTATTTCTTGACTAATTGCTTTAGATAAGACTTCTAGTACTGTGTTCAATAACACATGATGAAAGTGGACATCTTTATCTTGTTGCAGATCACAGACAAAATACATCACCATTCAGTATTGAGAAACTATTGAATATAGCTTTCCATCCTATTGAGGTATGCTCCTTGTAACCCAGTTTAATCCGACTTTTTATTACAAAGGAGGTTGACATTTAGATAATGTTTTGGCATCAATTAAACTGGTCATATGGCTTTAGCCCTTCATTCTATTTATGATGTAAAACATTCATTTATTTGCATATGTTGAAGCATCTTTACATCACTTTATAAATCCTAGTTAATCTCATGTATTATCTTTTTAATGTGTCATTGAGTTTACTTTGATAATATTTTGTTGAGAGGTTTTGCCTATATATTCAGAGATTTTTGCGTGTAGTTTTCTTTTGTATTGTCTTTGGTTTTAGTATTAAGGTAATACTGGTCTCATAAAATGAGTTTAGAAGTATTCCCTCCCCTCCCTGCAACTTTTCAAAATAGTTTCAGTAAAATTGGCATTAGTTTTTCTTTAAATGTTTGCTAGAATTAGGCAGTGAAACCAATCAGGTTTTGGGCTTTTTTTGCAGAAAGACACTTTTATTAGTGCTTCTGTTTAACTGCTTGTTGGTCTATTCAGGTTTTGGATTTCTTCATGGTTCAACCTTGGTAGGTTGTTTATGTACAGAAATTCATTCATTTATTCTAGGTTTTCTAATTACTAATGACCTTTGAATTTCCCTAGCATCAGATGTACTGTCTCCTTTTTCATCTCTTAATTATTCAGGTCTTCTCTCTTCTTAGTCTGACTGGAACCAGTGTAACATGGTTTCTTGTACCCTCAATGAATCCCCAACAATAAAAAAAAAAAAAAAGACTTTTCATTTTAGAGAACTCTATTTTATTTCTTCTCTGATCTTATTTTTTTTTCTTCTAATCTGGAGTTTGCATTTATCTTTTCTAGTTCTTTAAGATTCACCATTAGGTTCATTATTTAACATTTTCTACTATCTTCATGTAGACATTTATTGGTTTACATCTCAGTACTACTCTTGCTATATCTCATAGAATTTGGTGTGTTGTGTTCTTTTTTATTTGATTCAAGAATATTTAATTTTATTTATTTTTATTATTTTTTTTTTAAACAGAGTCTCACTATATCACCTTTGGTAGAGGGCTATGGCATCACAGCTCACAGCAACCTCAAACTCTTGGGCTTAAGAGATTCTCTTGCCTCAGCCTCCCAAATCGCTGAGATTACAGGCACCCACCACAAAGCCCAGCTATTTTTTGGTTTTAGTTGTCATTGTTGTTTTTAGCAGACCCCAGATTAGGTTCAACCCCTCCAGCCCCCGTGTATGTGGCCGGCACCCTAGCCACTGAGATACAGGCACCAAGCCTCAAGAATTCTTTAATTGCCCTCATAATCTTTTCCTTGACAGACCTACAGGTTGCTCAAAAGCATATTGTTTAATTTCCATGTGTTTGTACAGTTTCCATAGTTCCTGTTGTTATTGATTTCTTGTTGTATTCCATGTGGCCAGAAAAGATACTTTGAAATAATTTCAATTTCTTAAAGTTTTGTTTACTTGTTTTGTGGACTAACATATGGTCTATCCTTGAGAATGTTCCATAAGCTGAGGGAAAAAATGTGTATTCTGCAATTATTGGGTGAAATGTTCTGTAAACACCTACTATGTCCATTTGGTCTATAATGCAGATTAAGTATGATGGTTCTTTGCTGATTTTCTGTCTGGATGGTATATTCAATGTTAAATGCAGGGTGTTGAGTTCTCCAGCTGTTATTGTGAGTCTCTCTCTCTCTTTAGTGCTAATAATATCAGTTGTGTATATCTGGGTGCTCCAGTATTTGGTGCATATATATTTACAATTTTGTCTTCTTGCTGAAGTGACCCCTTTTATTATCATTTATCAGATCATCTTTGCCTCTTTCACAATTTTTTGTCTTGAAATCTATTTTATCTAAGTATGGCCATTTCTATTCTTTTTGTTTGTTTATATTTTTATGGAGTCTTTTTTTTTTTCGTTTATTTTTAGTTTATGGGTGCCTCTGTAGGTAAAATGTGTTCCTTGTAGACAGGATATATGAGTATGTCTTTGCTTAATCCACGTAGCTTCTTCCTGTCTTTTGATTGGATAATTTAGTACATTGACGTTCAATGATATTATTAATAGGTAAGGACTTACTACTGCTACGTTGATATTTATTTTCTATTTGTTTTATTGGTCTTCTCTTCCTTCCTTTCTTCTTTCCTGTCTTCCTTTATATAAAAGTGATTTTTCTCCAGTAATTGGCTTTAATTTCCTGCTTTTTATTTTTAGTACATCTGTGTAGGTTTTTTTTAAATTTGTGATTATTAAGAGGCTTGCAGATAACATCTTGTAACCAATTATTTTAAACTTAAGACAACATAACTCTGATTTTTAAAAAAACAAACATGGAAAGAAAAAAACTAAAAAAAATCTACACTTTAACTTATTCTTCTCCTCTGCTTCTTAACTTTTTTTTCTCTATTTATATTTTCTTATACTGTTTGTTATAAAATAAAATTGTTATAGTTATTGTGTTCGATAAGTTGTATTTTAGTCTTCCTACTCAAAACATGAGTGACTTACCCACCATAATTACAGTGTTAGAATATTCTATATTTGTCTTTTTACAATTATCAGTAAGCTTAATACTCTCAGATGATATCTTCTTGTTCCTTAACATCCTGTTTCTTCAGATTGAACCCCTAATTAGCATTTCTAGTAGAACAGGTCTAGTATTGACAAAGTCCCTCAGCTTTTCTTTGTCTGAGAATGTATGTATTTCTCCTCCATGGTTGAAGGATATTTTTGCTGAATATAATATTCTAAGATGTAGAACTTCAAACATGTCATCCCACTCTTTTCTGGCCTGAAAAGAACTGCCAGAGGTATCACTACTCTGGCCTGAGAATTGCCAGAGGTATCACTACTCCTTTACATGTTGTTTGTTTCACCTTTCTTGCTGCTTTTGGGACCCTTTCTTTATTCTTGACCTTTGAGAGTTTGATTATTAAATGCCTTGAGGTAATGTGATTTAGGTCAAATATACCTGGTGTTTCTATACACCTTCTGTACCTAGATATTGATATCTTTCTCTAGGTTTGGAAAGTTCCCTGTTATTATTTCTTTGAATAAACATTCTACCCCAATTTCTGTCTCTACCACCTCTCGACAGCCAAGCACTCTTAGACTTGCCCTTTTTTCCTCTAAATACTAGGCATGTTTTAATCTAATCTTTTTTATACCTTTTTATCTATACTGTGTTTCATATAGCCTGTCTTCAAACTTACTTACTTTCTTCTGTTTGATCAACCGTGAAGCCTTTTTCAGTTTGTCATTTGAATTTTTTAACTCCAGATTTGTGTGATTTTTTAAAATTACAATTATAGTCTCTTTGATAAATTTTCAAATAGGCTTCTAAATTCCTTTTCTGTGTTATCTTAAAATTTTTCAAGCTTCTTTAAGACAGCTATTCTAAATTCTCTATTTGAAAGGTCACAGATCTTGTCACTCCAGGCTTGTCTCTTATGCCCTAGTTAGTTCATTTGGTGGGGTCATGTTTTCCTGAACGTTCTTGCTACTTGCAATGTTTGTTAATGTCCAAGTATTGAAGAGTTAGGTATTTATTTCAATGTTAGCAATCTGGGTTTATTTGTACTTTTTCTTCTTGAACTTTCCATATACTTAAAGGTAATTGAGGATTATGTTCTAAGACTATGGTTACTGCAGATGTATCAACACTAGCAGGTGCATTGGGCCAGTCACTTGCAAACTTCTGGGGCTACTTCCTTGGTGGGCTTGAGTAAGATAAGGGAAAATTCCCTGGGTTACCAGGTAAAGTCTCTTGCTCTCTGTCCTTTAATTTCCCCAATCAGAGTCTCTTCTGAGCCGGGCTACCTGGAATTGAGGAAGAAGTGGCATAAGCACTCCCTTGGCCACCACAGCTAGCACTGTGCTGTGACACATCTAAAGCCAATTCAATAAAGGGTGTCATCCAAGGGCTGTGGCAACTACTGCCTAGCAATTATAGATGTTTTTTCAAAGCCCAATAATTCTTTAGTCAGCAGGTGGTGAATCATGGTGAATCCTGCCAGGACTAGATCCTTCTCTTCGCAGGTTCCCTTCTGGCCCATGGTGTATCTAGAAATATCATCCAAGAACCAAATCCTGAAGTTAGAGGCTTCAGAAATCTTCCTGGTCTTTTTACTGTAGCTGAGCTGTTATCCAAGTTGCAAAAAGAAAGTCCTCCATACTCTTCCCTTTCCTAATCAGAAAAGTTTCTTTCCCAGAGCTGTAATGCCTGGACTTGGGGGAGGGGTAACAGGCATTCTCTTGGGTACCATAACTGGTGTTTCGCTGGGTCACACCTACCCTAAGACCATGGCTTTCCAGCCCAATGCAGCACCAGGGCTTGCCCAAGGACTGTAATCCTAGGGCCAGACTGCCTCTTATATTTATTCCAGGCCCCATGCCACTTTAGTCAACTGATGGGACTCAGATTCCTCCTCTGGAGCAAAGAATATCCCTGTGGCTTAGGGCTGTTCTAAATGCTCTCTCTAGGTACGAACAAAATTCTGCTCTAAGTTGTGTTCTTACTGTGCCTGAGCAGCACTGCATTCTAGTACAAAGTCCCACAATCACTCTGCTCTCCCTCCCACAAGCACACAGATTCTCTCTCCAAGTGGCACTCTTAGGCAATTAGAGAACGGTAGTCTAGGCAATGCAAGAGTATCTCCCCTACCCTCTTCAATGACTCTTTCCTTGATATTATGTTAAAAGCTCATACTGTGATAAAATTCACCTGATATTTTTGTTCTTATGAAGGTGTTTTCTTGTGATAATAGTTCAATTTTGTGTTCCATGTGAGGAAAGGTCACTGGAGAATACTATTTGGCCATGTTATTACACCTCCATATGGCCTGTATTAGCATATTTTTAATATCAAAGCTCAATATTTAGAAAGATACAAATACTTCTAGTCAGAGTCTACTTGATCATACACACATTTCTTTTATAAATTCATCCTGCACATAACTTATCACAACTTATTTAGACCTTTAATAACATACTCAACTTTCTGCTTTGGACATACTTCCTATTGCTTAAATAACCAGTCATTTTACTTTAAGACAAAAATTTACCACCATACAAAATTATTATTTTCTATATAACCTTTCTTACCAAATATATATCGTCATATCCATAATGTTCTCCACATCTCTCTCTCCTACTGACTGGTTTCTTTATATCTGTTTCTATTTCCTTTCTAAAACCATATTTAAAACAACCTTTAATAACCTTAGTATTAGATAAAATTATTCTTTTTCTGAATAAATAACACATTTTTATACCTTTCATATAATTTTTTCCCTTCAAAAACATCTTACTTTTTTGGCACATTTTACATAAACACTTTGGTGTGGATATGTGGATATATGTATGTATAAATTAGAATTTTAACTCTTTAATTTCTAACAATAAACTTTGAACTGTCTACCATGTATTAATATTTTATAGATGAGAATCACTTTATAATTTTAGAAATGTCCATAACAATTTTTGTGTGTATTAACTCAAATACATTTTTTTATAAAAATTAAGGAGTCAAGAACAAACATATTTATCCTCAGCAATTTATGTTTTAGTTTTTTAAAATCATATTGGAAATGACCCAGATATTTAATGAGTATGTATTACTTAATAAAACATAAGTTTAAGATTTCAATTTACATGGAAAGCTTATTAATAAACATTTCTGCCCTTTACATTCACCTAGTTTATTTTTAACAACTTACTTGGATTACTTATGAAAAATGAGGTATTAGAAAAAGCTAGACATCATTTTAAGTTATTTCTCTGTCAACTGTCTTTATAACCTCCTAATATCAAGTGTTCACCTAAGAAGCTCAAAGTTAAATATGTGTTTTGTGATAAATCAAAAGATATAGCTGTTTTTATTAAACCAAGAAGATTATATTAGTCTTATCAAAGAATTAGACAAAGATAATTCTTTTGGGGGCGTGAATTTATAGTTCTATAACTTTTGTGTCAAAACTGACACTTTAAAAAATCTAGTAGAGACAAAAAATATAAAACTCTCATTAAGTAAACTCAGTCAAAAATATGTGCTGACAACCATGAAGACATGTTTATTTTTATTTTGCCAACACTTTTCTAAACAAGCATATTATTAAAGATTTATCAAGTCATGCAAACTGAAAGGCATGTGGGATAATTTCTATATACTATATTATATGAGCACTCATTTAATTAAGGCACCATTCTGAACAGCATTCCTGAAGGTATGCCTGGCAGACTTCTGTCATATTTTACCATGTAGACACTATATGCAGAATAACACATAAGCTATGCACATTGATACACGCCTATAGTCCCATCTACTTGAGAGGCTGAAGTGAGAGCATCATTTGACCCCAGGATTTGAGTATAGCCTGGAGAGCAATATAGCGAGATGTTATCCCTAAATAATAATCATAATACATGTGCATAGTTATAAACACACAAAGATTTTATAGTTTTTACTTTAGAATTTTGGTCATAAGACAGTAAAATGTGCAAACTCACTGGTTTATAAAAGAAAATTGTATCCAAATTATATTTCTGACAAAATGAGACCTGACATGGCCAAAAATTTTATTTATCACAATAGGTAATCTAATAAATGCTACGGGCCAAAATTTGGGGTAAAGCAGTATAATGGTTAATATTGAAGATAGGACTAGACAGCTCCTTTGCAGCTGCATGTGGTGAGATCAGGAGAAAGAACTCCAGCCACCTCTGGAGGCTTGGCCCTGCCCAGAAACATTCCTTCAGGGGGCACAGGGAGGCAGCAGGAGACTCCATGACCCCAAGAGGAGATCAGAAGCACTGGCACAAGGGTAAGTACTTGGTTGCCAGCAGAGGC
Source organism: Arctocebus calabarensis (assembly GCA_963573935.1). Taxonomy (NCBI): domain Eukaryota; kingdom Metazoa; phylum Chordata; class Mammalia; order Primates; family Lorisidae; genus Arctocebus; species Arctocebus calabarensis. The sequence goes on from CAUYON010142384.1 coordinate 11,514, forward strand.
TCGCTGGTTCAGTGACAGCGGCAGTTTTCAAACAGAGAAGGCCTGCCCTATGGGTTTTTGTTTTTGTTTTTGTTTTTTTGGATCCTAGGCACTTGATAGAGTTTACCTTGGGAGGGCCAGTGATCTTGAACGCCTCCCAGGGGCCAGACAGGATAGAGCCACCGGGCAGAGCAGAGCTCTCCTGTTCAACTGTAAGCTGGGCATAACCATTTTGAGCAAGCTGTCTTGCAGCCCTCAGGGTCACAGTCTGAGACCAATTCTGGCATGCCTGATAAGCTGGGCAGCCACCTGTGGGAAGATTTCAGCAATACAGACTTTCCTGGGAAAGTCACTGTGTGGCAAATGGAAGCACTTTGGAAAGATTGAGGTGTGTCTATTACGTGGGCTGAGGAGAGCTTTAGGATCCCCAATCCTGTGGAGATTGAGGGCAAAGAAGTCAGCAAGACAGGACTAGATCTCCTTGGCAAGACAGAGGCTTCAGTATCCATCTTATATAGTTATATCAGCATTGTGATTAGCTGAACAATTCCCAGAAGATCACCTGTTGCCCAGGCACTATATGGCAAGATATATATATTTTTTCCTTTTAAAAAAATATATATTTTTTAAACATTTTTTCCCTAGGTTTTTCTTTTTCTTTCTTTTTTATTTTTTTCTCTTATAATTCATTTTTTCTTTCAATAGTAACAGCTCCATATTTTCTAATTGTTTTGCTTCTATTATTCCTCCTGCCCCGAATTTTTTCCCTTATGGTTTTTTCTTTGGTTGGTTTTGATTTTATAGTATTTTTGTTTTTCTTTATTTGGTGGAGGTAGAGTCTTGTGTCTGATCAGGCTAGTAAGAAGCTCCTGACCTCAAGGAACCCACCCAACACAGTCCCTGAAAGGGTGGGAATTGAAAGTGTAGGTCAAAGCACCCTACTATACATCACTATTACTCCTGGTCTTTCTCTTTCTTTTCCTCTTCTTTTTGTCAATCTTTCTTTTTACCCCACCTTTCCTTTTTCTTTTCTCTTTTCATATCTTTTCTCCCTTCGTGCTCTTCACTCTTCTCTTCCTTTTAGCCCTATATAAAAAGGATACTTCAATACCTTAGGTCAGAGTCAAGGTACCTTAAAGAGGAGGATGAAGTGAAAGGAAAAATCAGGGTAAGAAAGCAGACAAAATGAAAACACTCCTGAGGAAGAAACAGTAGAAAAATCCAGGCAACATGAAAAGCCAGAACAGAGCAACTCCCCACCAGGGGATCATGGGGTAACTACTGCAAAAGATTCTTCTATCTATAAAGAAATGTTAGAAATTACAGAAATGAAATTTAAAATATTGATGGTAAAAACAATGAAGGAGGTTGCTGAGAAAGTGGAAAATCACCAAAGCGAAATCTGAAAACAAAATCAAATAAGGTATGAAAGATATGAAGAATATGGAGTGCTCACTTTGGCAGCACATATACGAAAATATAAAGAATATGGAAAGGATATATCGGGGGTTAAGGAATTGAAGTAGTCAATCAGGAAACTTGAAGATGTAGTAGAAGGTATGAATAACAGATTAGACCACACAGAAGAAAGAATCTCAGAGCTAGAGGATAAAGCTCTTGAGCTAACATAGGCATTTAAAGAGACAAAAAATAGAGAGAAAGTAGCATTCACTGAGAGAATTATGGGACTTCATGAAGCATTCAAACATATGAATTTATAGGTATCGCAAAAGGGGAAGAAGAATTCTGCAGAGGAATGGAAGCTCTACTGGAGGATATCATAAATGAAAATTTCCCAAGTATCACCAGAGATTCTGACTTATTCCTTTCATAGGGATATCAAGCACCAGATCATCTCTACTCAAACAGAGCTTCTCCAAAACATATTGTCATGAATATGTCAAAAGTCCAAAGTCGATAAAAGGGAAAATTCTGTAAGCAGTCAGAAGTAAGCCAAATGACCTACAGGGGCAAATCCATCAGGGTGACAGTGGACTTTGCAAATGAAACTTTTCAAGCCAGAAGAGGATGGTCAGCTGCCTTTAACCTTCTCAAAACAATTTTCAACCCAGAATTCTATATCCTGCTAAGCTAAGCTTTAAAATTGATGGAGAAATCAAATCTCTTACTGATATACACACATTTGGGAGATTTGCCACAACAAAACCAGCTCTACAGGACATGCTTAGACCTATTGTCAACACTGACCATCACAGTGGTCTACCAGCAAACTAAGTCCCCAGAAATTAAGGACAAAACCTAGTTTTCAGATAAAAGTACATAATGGACTTTTACAAAATAAGATGAATAGAACTCTGCCACACTTATGAATTTTCTTAATAAATGTTATGGCTTGAATTCCCCACTGAAGAGGCACAGGCTGACTGATTGGATAAAAATGCATAATCCATTTACATATAGGAAACACACCTGGCCTTGAAGAACAAAGCAAGAATCAGGGTAAAGGGATGGAAAACAATATTTCAGGCAAATGGAAATCAGAAGAAAGGAGGCGTCACAATCATATTTTCAGATACAAGTGGATTTAAAGCAACTAAAGTCAAAAAGGACAAAGACGGACACTTTATACTAGTTAAGGGAATAATACAACAAGAAGACATTTCAATTCTAAATATTTATGCACCCAACTTAAATGCTCCCAGATTTACGAAACAGTCCTTAATTAGTCTGAGCATTATATGGTATCCTACACCATAATAATAGGGAACTTTATATTCCTCTCACAGAACTGGACAGATCACCTAAACAGAAACAAAACAAAGATACAAGGGACTTAAATGTGACCCTAGAACAATTCTGCTTAATACACATATATGAAGCTAAGAAATATGCATTCTTCTCATCAGTGCACGGAACATTCTCCAAAATAGATCATATCCTAGGACACAAATAAAACCTCAATAAAATTAAAAGGATTTAAATTATACCTTGTATCTTCCCAGACCACAAGGCAATAAAGATGGAACTCAACTGACAAAAATGTTCGTCCCCTCCCCAAAGCATAGAAACTAAACAACCTTATGCTGAATGACAGTTGGGTCAAGGAAGAAATAAAAAAGGAAATCATTAACTTCCTCAAGCATAACAATGAAAATACAACCTACTAAAACTTGTGAGACATTGCAAAAGCACTCCTAAGAAGGAAATGTATTGCATTTCTGAAACTGGATGCACACTTTTTACCACTTATGAAAATTGACTCAAGATGAATAAAAGATTTTTATTATTTTGTGTCTTAGATTTAAATCTCAGAAGAAAGAGTGGGAAAAACCCTTGATAACGTTGGAATGGGGAAAGATTTTATGACAAAGACTTCAGCAACCATCACAATAAAAATTAACAAATGAAACTTAATTAAGCTGAAAAGCTTCTATACAGCTAAGGACACAAAGAAAAAAGACAACATAATGGTAAAAGATATTTGCAGAGTATGAATCTGACAAAGGGTTGATAACTAGAATCTACAGAGAGCTCCAATGAACAGAAGAATAAACAATCCTATCTACCTCTGGGCAAGAGATGTGAACAGAACTTTCTCTGATGAACGGCTAACAAACACTTAAAAAAATGCTCATCATCTCTGACTGTCAGAAAAATGCAAATCAAAACCACTTTAACCCCAGTGAGAGTAGCCCATAGCATGAAGTCTCAAAGTTCCAGATGCTAGTGTGGATATAGAGAGAAGAGAACACTTTAACACTGTTGGTGGAACTGCAAATTAATACAATCTTTTTGGAAGGAAGTATGGAGAATCCTCAAAAAACCCAAATTAGACCTCTCATTTAATCCTGTAATACCATTACTAGGCATCTAGCCAGAAGAAAAAAAAAGTTATTTTATCATAAGTACATTTGCACTAGACTATTTATCACAGCTCAATTTACAATAGCTAAAATGTGGAAACAACCTAAATGCCCACCAACCCTGGAATGCATTAACAAACTGTGGTATGTGTATACCATGAAATACTATTCAGCCATTAAAAAGATGGAGACTTTACATCTTTTGTATTAACCTTGATAGAATTGGAACACATTCTTCTTAGTAAAGCATCACAAGAATAGAAAAGCAAGAATCCAATGTACTCAATTCTAATATGAAGCCAGTAGATGATCTAATAATACCCACATGAAAGAAAAACTCAAATCAATTCAAGGTGGAGGGGTGGGGGAACAAGGGAGTAGGGAGAAGGGAGGAAGGAGGAGTATGAAGGGTAATTGTGTATGGCACACCTCTTGGGGTCAGGATTCAATTGTAAGAGGGACTTTACCTAACAAATGCAAACATCTAACCTAATTCTTTGTACCCTCAATGAACCTGATAAGTCAAAAATAAAATATTAGCTGTCAACTGCATTGAAAAAATGCCTAGACAGCTGGCGAAGTCCTGTTTCTGAGTGTGTCTGTGAGGGTGTTTTCCCAGAGAAGATGGATGATTGAGTGAGTGTTTTAAGAAAGGAAGACAAGTGATCTTGTCTCAATGTGAACAGAAAAAAAGTGGGCAAGATAAAGGAGGCATCCAGTTTGCATAGCTTTTTCCATATTCTGCCTTTCCCTTCTGGAGCAGGACGCTTTTTATCCTCCTGCCCTTGGACATCAGACTCAAAGTTCTTTGGCCTTTGGAACTTATACCAGCAGCCTCCCAGGGGTTGAATGCAGTCCTCTAGATATGAGTTTATTTGTCCCCACCAAATCTTATGTTGTAATTTGATCCCTGCTGTGGCAGTATAGGGAGATAGGGACCACAGGAAGTTGCTTGGGTCATGGGATGTGTGTCCCTTATGAACAGACTGGTGCCATTCTAATGGTACAAATTCTTGCTCTTATGAGACTGGATTGGTTCTTGAGGGTATAGATTTATTCCCATGACAGTAGGTTTTTATAAAGGCAGGAAGCACTTCCCTCAAGTTTTCTCTCTTCACCTGTACCCTCTTCCCCTCTGACCTCCTCTGCTACTTTTTGATGCAATACAAAAGCCCTCACCAGAAGCTGAGCAGATGCAGGCACTGGGCTTCTTATACAGACTGCAAAACCGATAAGCCAAATAAACAGACTTATTTTCAACCTACCCAGTCTCAGGTCTTCCTTTCCAGTAACACACATGGACCAAGATAAATGGTTTCCACTACAATTTCTTTTTCAAAAAAATCTCTTGTAGGGCAGTGCCTGTGGCTCAGTGAGTAGGGCAGTGGCCCCATATACTGAGAGTGGCAGGTTCGAACCCACCCCAGACAAACTGCAACAACAAAAAAACTCCTTTTAATGCTTTTTCAGGTTTCAAATGAGTTTAGAATTAAATTTTCAACATTTGCATTTTAATTAGGATTGACTGAATTGTATAAGAAAAACAAAATATTCAAGTGGTCTTGAATTTTTAGTAACACATCTATTTGCCATTCTGGTTTGCTTGACTAGTCAATATTGGGTGGGAAGCATTTTTAGCATTTTGAGTTTTGGGAGGAGGAGGGTATTCTTTTTGGCCCCTGTACAGCAGACAAAGAAAATGTTATGCCAGACAAAGAGATTTTACATTATTACTGTATGTTTTAGTCTGTTTTTTTTTTTTTTAGGGGATTTCTGGGGGACTATTACCATATTTTATCACATAGACGCAGTGGAGTCAGGAGTCCACCCCCATGACCCAAACATCTCCCACAAGGCTCCATCTTCCAACACTATCACCCTGGGGTTTTTTACATGAGGTTTGGTGGGGATAAACAAACCATATCTAAACCATGGCATTCAGCTCAAGATTTTGATCTGTTTGATCTGAAAACCTAACCTTTATAAACATTTTAGTTCTTTTTTCTTTTAGACTATTTTATTACCCTAAGCAATTGTTAATCAGTCAAACCTAAAGTTACATTAAAAGGAATCACACCTAGGCCTAAGTTGTTGGTTACCATCAACATGTTGTAATTTATAAAGACATTAATTTGAAAGCTCTTTAGATTTTTCTTTATCTTGGTTGCAATACCATAAGCAATGAGTTTTATCTCAATACCTGTAGAAAGAAAAGTCAGATTCAAAGTAGGCAGAAAAAATATAGTTTAGGAGGCACTATGTTAACTCTATAGTTAAAGAGGTATTATGTAGAAAGACTAAATAATGGCCATTTGAACTCTGAATTTTTCTTGATGTAATTTGCCCATTTGTTTAAAAATGAATGCAAAAATGGGGCACAATGTAGCTGTAGCCATCTGGAAATCTAGACAACATGGTATTCCTTCATGTTTAAGAATCTCCCTCTTTTGCTTATTAATCTCTTGAAAGCAATCCTATAAATTCTGACAGAGAATGTAAAAAATTTGGTGTTTTAGAGGGTGGCAATTGCCCGAGTGGTTTTTAATCAGCCATCCTGCACCCATCATTTAGAAGGTTTATTTTTGCTCCTGGAATGTTTCTAGAAGCAAATGAAGTGAAGAAACCAAATTATTTATGGACACTTGCAATCAAACCAAAATAGTGTCCACAAAACTTTTGAGCCAGGTGTGCAGATAAAATGAAATGTTGAACTAGGCACATAGAACCAAGTGTAGATTCACCAGAAGAGGCATGCGTCACAGACAGAATGTAGAATCCATAGAAACCAGAGTACCAAGAGACTGAACAAAAAAGACAAAAAGTCTTTTGTCATTCCAGGATTGATGTAAGGTTCCTTTTTGGTGGCCTTATCACCAAACCAAATTTTGAATAAAGTCAAGAGCTTCTACCAAAAACAGGAAGACACAGCCTGAGAGCAAGTGCTTGAGGGCAGAAATGGTGAACTGTGGAAGCAGAGAACTCAGAAACTCAAGTGAGTTCTATGCAGCGGTTCCAAGAATCACTGATTTCTTCTTATAGTGATTCTTTTTCAGAGCCCACTTCTGAACACCATATATATCAACCTAAAAAGCAAACCAAGAAGTTTTCTACAAGAAAATATTATTTATTGTAGAATAGGGTATAGGTGTAGAATAGGAATACCCATGCCATAGTAAACTATGTGTGTATTCAACAAGGTAAAGGAAAACAAAGGTTTTTTGGTTAATCGGTTGATTTTTGCAAACTTTTTTTTTTTGCCCTCCCTCCAGTGCATCCTAGAAGACAAAGGTTTTTAAAGGAAAAATGTGGGAGCTTACATAATTGTTTTGAGTTAATCATCCTTGGCTATAAGAATCAGTTACAAGAGTGATATCAGTTTGAGGTGGACAGATACTGCTGGGAAGATTTGTCACAGAAGTATTTTTTGTGTAAGGTTGTAAAAGCCTTTGTGCAAAGTTATAGTTTTAGATTCTTTCATCATAGTTCTGTTATCAGGCATTTACGCATGAGAACCCTCTTTTAGAGGCTTCTGTTGCTCTATTTGTGGGTATGTAAGTTTAGTTTTGCTTCTGACCACTTTCGCATTATACACTCTACATATGCAATACACATTCTCATGGCTCAGCTAAATATGCTTCCTGAAGAGAGAAAGGCTATCATGCAGGGTCTCTGGATAGTCTTTCCTGCAGGTAACATGAGACATAAATTTAATTTTTATTAAGTTTAAATATAACCCAAATGTGAACCATATGGCCCCGTTCTAGTGGAGTGTTGCATTAAAAAGAAATATGCCAATGACCATTAGTAATTTAAAAATAGTTCCCATTTCTATTTATGGCTGACAAAAATCATTAAATGGAAAACAATTTGTAACCTTCAGCAATTATTTCTAGGAATCTTCTATCTTGTTCTTAATCTCCACAGTTGTTCCGGAGTCTCTCCATTTTAAGTTTCTAACACCAACTATAAAAGCTCTAGCCCATTTGGCTTATTTATATCTTTTCTCCTCCTTCTTTCCTTCCACTCATCTCTTCAGTCTTCTTTTCCTCCACCTCCCATCCCCCCACCCCAAAATCAGACCTCTAGCTTTGCTCTTGATCACTTCCTTGGTTCTGCCTTGTCTGCCATACCCACCTCTGCTACATCCTTCAGACCAGGGGTCCTCAAACTTTTTAAACAGGGGGCAAGTTCACTGTCCCTCAGACCATTGGTGGGCTGGATTATAGTTTAAAAAAAAAACTATGAACAAATTCCTATGCACACCACACATATCTTATTTTGAAGTAAAAAAACAAAACAGGAACAAATACAATATTTAAATGAAGAACAAATAAAGTTAAATCAACAAACTTAACAGGATTTCAATGGGAACTGTGGGCCTGCTTTTGGCTAATGAGATGGTGAATGTCCAGTTCCATATTTGTCACTGCTAGTCCTAACAAGTGATACAAGTATGCACCAGTTAGTCTAGATTAGGTTGGAGATTTCAGATGTTTCATTCTGGAAAAAAGTCTGTTCACAGACATAAGTGCTGCCAAGGATGGTTGCCATTTTGAGTGCATGGTTCCTGAGATTAGGATATGTCTCAGAGGGGAGAGATGCATAGAAATTAGGAAGGCTGCTTGACTTGAATGCATCCTTCAGGGAGTCACAATTCTACAGTTTAGCCAGTTCCATTTGGTAAATTGCATCCACATTTTCTCTCTTTCTCTTTTTTTTTTTTTAATTTCAAGATACTTTATTGTTAAAACAGGTCACAACACTAAGCTTTTGGCCCATTCTGCCACTGTACAAGCTACAAATACTTGCTGAGCAGCAGAGGGGTACTCTTTCATAGCATGTCTGAAAAGTGAATAAAAAACCATATAGAACAAATATTCAAATAGTTTCCATAGGAACACAGATAAGTGTGACCCCATCTTACATACTGCTGCATCTATGCCAACCCTACTCTTCAAAGACACTTCAAAACTAGCAATAATTAAGTTAAATGGTCCCCCCAAATCCCTTAATTCAAGCTAGACTCACAGTTAACAGCTACAGAATGATATCTACACATTAATACTAGCTGAAGCACAAGTTGCTGGGTGACGTTTCATTCCACTTTCCTAAGCACAAGATGTAAGCAGAATGCCAACATCCTAGGTAATTGGGGTTCTGGCTTTGCTGCACAAGTTGCCACGTCAGTCCTGACATCACATAGTAGATTGTCGGCCTCTGGAATCCATTGAAAGTAGAAGCAGCAGCTACAGTGTAAGCACCCATATTTTTAAAGATGCCCACATGCATTTCTGGCAGGTCACAGCACTCAACTATCCAGTCAAGGCCATAGTGTGTTGGTCCCCATATGCTGGATGAATAATACTTCTCATCTGGTTTAGGTCTCTTTTGAAGAAGAGGCTTTACATGAGCATGATCATAAAGGATGCGATTAAACGATCCATATACTCCATCACCGATGTAATACATAAAGGTTTGTTCACTGGACTCTCTTCATCATCAGAGCCTATCTGTTCCTTTAATACAATTTTTTTTGGCTATGATATTAACTGCAAGTGTGAAGGCTGATGCAACATAATATCTGCCTGGCTCAGCGATGATTCTCACTCCAGAGTCTGATGGAAAGTACTTGTCCAATGCTGGGTTGATTACACTAGTGATCTCTTCAAATCTAAGCTTCACATCCTCAGATTCAGGAAAGTCACCACCAATATCAACGAGGTACATGCTGAAACCAACCTCAGCCCATGTCAAAGACACTGCGAGCATCAGAGGTTGCCTGCATGAAGGTCTCAAGATCAGTACAGCCACTTACTATGTGGAAGCTGACACCAATATTTAGTCCTTTTGCCCATTCCAAAAGAAGTCTGCTGTTTTGAGGGTGGCACCAAATTTAACACTGAGTCAATGACAGACTGCTTTGGAATCATCAGTGGCAATCCTCAAAACCAACTTGGCCTTTGGACGTGCTCTGGCAACTTTCATCAACTTGACTTCACTGTCAAAAGTCATCATCTGGACCCCATTATTGGCAGCATACTTAATTTGAGACACTTGTTTACAAGGATTTGCATAGATAATCCTCTCTGGAGGCACCCTGAGACTGTACCAATTGTATTTCAGTTATGCTAGCATGGTCAAATCCTGTCCCAATGGCAGCGAGGGTCTTCATAATGGCTCTACTGTCATTACATTTGACTACATAAAAGGGAGTGACACGAGGAAGAGCTTTTAGTCATCTTCAGTATTGCTTCAGAACATCTCTGAGGTCTGCTACATAGAAGGCATCCTTATCATCAGAAGAGGAAACTTCATTGATTTTTTGATCCAGAATGTCCTTGGCAGTAAAACTTTCATCACGCAAGTGGCAGTCAAACTCTTCATTACTAATGTTGTTCCTGGTTTCTTGATGTTTCTTTGACAAACTAAGAGATGGAATTTAAAGAAATACTTGCAGCTTCTCACAAAGGCAATTCTCCAGGAATTCTGAATCCCACTTCGTGTGTCCTCCAAACAACAGTGGAAACGTTCTTAGAGCATCCGGGTGCCGCAGGCCAGCCCCATGGAGAAGCCGGAAAGCTGGAGCTGCAAGAGCACTGGGCCGCCCCTGCTGCACCCTGCAGCACCTGGCTCCCACCTGCAGGAGACGCTGGCCTGAGTTGGTACCAGAGGCCAGGGAGGCGATTTCAGAGACTGACCTCTACATTTTCATTGTCAATAGAAAATGGGTTATGGAAAAGCTACATGTCCTGTTCATGGAGATGAAGCTCTTTAAATCTAAATTGGAACTCCTTTTGCAACTTTTCCAGTGAATCCACACATGTTTTGTTTGGGAATGCAACCTGTGGTTTTTCCGCTAACAGATTTTGTGGCCCAGGATGAGTCCGCTGTTAAACAACACAGGCAGTGGAAGCAAAAACACCCGCTGGGCCGGATAAACATCCTCCGCGGGTCGCATGTGGCCTGCAGGCCATAGTTTGAGGACCCCTGCATTAGGTAAAATCTACCCGTCACCTTGTCTTCTCTTCTCTCCCCCTCGTTAGACTATAGTTGTGTATTTCTTTCATGTGAGTGTGCAGTTGTTTATATGTTGGTTTCATATTCTTATGGCTGAAGAGTACTCCTTGGTCATATATGTTAATCCATTCGTGGGTTATTGGGCACTTTGGTTGATTCCACACCTTGGCAATTGTGAATTGAGCTGTAATAAGCATTCTTGCTCAAATGTCCTTGAGGTAAAATGACTTTTTGTTGTTGTTGTTGTGGGTAGATACCTAGTAATGGGTTTTCAGGATCAAAAGGAAGGTCAATTTTTAGTTCTTTGAGAATTCTTCATACTTTTTCATAAAGGTGATATTAGTTTGCAACCCCACCAGCTATGTAAAAGTGTTCCCTTCCCTCGACCTCCATGCCAGCATCTATAGATTTGGGATTTTGTAATGTGGGCTAATCTCACTGTTTTGATTTGCATTTCTCTGATGATTAGGGATTATAAGCGTGGTTTCCTGCATTTGTTGGATATTCATCTGTCATCTTCAGAGAAGTTTCTGTGCAAGTCTCTCACTTACATATAAATGAGATTGTTTTCTCTTATTGATTAATTTGAGTTCTCTATAGATTCTAGTTATCAGTCATTTGTCAGATTCATAGCAAGAACATATATATGTTTATTAGAAGAGCATGTCTAAATGCAAGTTACCTATATGTACATACTATTTATGTGAATATATTCTATAATATATAAAATAAAGTATAAATATGTATATATGTTTAATTGGTAAATAACTTAATTATGCTTTAGTATTCAGAAATAATGTGATGGAAAAGTTCTGAAAATTTTTACTTTTAAGAACAAGAAATAATATCAAATTGCTCAAATTAAGATGGGAGTACTTGTTTATTTTGTTTTGGCTCCGAAACATATGGTGGTGGTGGTGTTCTTGCTACATTTGAAATTCCTTAGATAGGATGACATCAGTGTTGTTTACTAGATTCTGCCTTGTTTGTGTTGGTTTGTTGCTTTGGTCCCTTGGAGTGTGACTAGATATGTCTCCTGACATACAAGCCAACCTAAACAGAACTCCCAATGGATCTAATAAAGACAGAATCAAAGCCATCATTTTATGCAAATTAAGCTACCATGTATATGCCTGTTTGTAGGACTGCAGGGCATAACTCTAGTATTAGCTTATTTTTCAGTCTCTTTCACCTTCTCTGAAAAAGCTCTCATCTCTCTGTCTTTATCAGAAGATGGTCCAAATAACACTACTCTCAGTGACTTTATGTTGTCGTTATTACTTGGATACCATGAAGGCTTGGGAATCTACGTATTGATAACTTGATGGTAGTGTGAACTTTCCTGTATCTCATTAAACAGGTCCCTTGCTAAAATATTATTCATCTTACTAGAAAGAACTGATGAGAGGGCTTGACATGGCTTCTTTATCTTTTTAGAGATTAAAGAAACCTGGGGTAATAAGGACTTACACCTGTCTAAGTCTCCTGTTGTAACAGAGTACAACTTAGCAATGCTTCTGAGGAAGGAATTATATAGATATCTAAAGAGTAAGGCTAAAAGATTTATAATAGAATAACATCTGCGGTATTTTTGGTCCCTCTCCTATAAAAATCACGAAGAATATTGCTAAATCACTAAAACACCTTTGTAATCACCTAAGTGCACAGAGCTTTATACCAATGTAGCTCGGTTACTAAACTGGAGGAAAATCATCTTTCATGTTGTAAAATTGAATGGTTCTGGTTTTATAGGAGAAGTGCAATTATTAATATTTATGCCAATAATGGATTGGCATTGCATCTATTGATATATATGGAAAGTCAATGTGTAAGGACAGGTGTGTGAAATTGAAAAATAAACATACAGCAAAAGAGAAACATTGATGGAACAGACGATATACACATATATATCAGATAAAGCAGAAGTATTCATAGATTGTAATATTTATTTCTCATTTTTATATTTATTACACTAGACAACTGAAAATGGCAGCTGATAATGTAACTAACAGGCAAACCATTTCAATAAAAGTACAAAGCTAAGGCTTTGTTCAAAGCTCATTTCTTTCTGCTTTTGTAATCTTCAGTTGCAAAAATTTACACACCTAAGTAACTGTTTTCTTCAAGAAGAAATCATCCTCATTTCTCTTTCTCATCTCGAAAACAGCTGTCAGCCAAGAGGGCAAAGCTGATATTTATTGCTTCCATGACATGAAGCCTGGAACAGACTCCACTACTTCTTAAGATTCAAAACTTTGCTTCCTTTGAGGGTGCCTTTGTTTTTATCTTATTTGTCACTCTTCTCCACTGTTGTGCTCTTTTTCATTCTTTTTCTTTTTTTGCTGATAACAATAAAATTTGCGGATGACTATATTGTTGCATGACCATCTTAGTTATGATATTTCTCTCAAGAACTACTTCAATATCGAGTCATTGACTTTAAAAAACAAAATTTTATAGGCCATTTTCAACTTCACTAAAATATTTATCACAGTTTGATTAATTTTCACAAAGTGAACACATCCAAAAGTAATATTCAGATGGAGAATGCAAAAATTGGCAGCTTTCCAGTAGTTTTTAGCATATGCCTCGAATCGCTACCTGACTGCCTGTAAGGTAATTGTTATTATGAATTGTTGTTTTTTCCCCTATCTGTAACTATGATTCATTTATTTTCCCTTAGTCCTGTCTGCATCCTACTGGTACCGGAATGTTATCTTCAGTAGGTTCTTGGTGTTGATGATTTCGAAGAATGAATCCATGGACCACAGATCAGTGGTAAGACAAGATTTATTTTACAAAAAAGAGCACAAAAAACGCCAAAGCTCCTGACAGAGAGAAAAAACTCAAGTCGAGGGAAAAAAGCTCTTTCTCTCTAGGCTCTTCATCCAGGAGTATATATAGTCAGATGAGGCCAGACCTTGGTAACAAATGAATGGACACAGTCCTTTCTGCTGAGGCAAGGTGAATGAGTGGATTAATGAATGGATACAGTCCCTTCCACTGGGACAAGATGAATAAATATATTAATGAATGGTCACAGTCCAATCATTGAATTGAGGCCTAGGAAACTTACATGACATTGACCTAAGCATAGGAAACTTGGTTCCCTGTGTCCCCGTAAGTGCAAGGGGAGGGAAACACTAAGGCACTGGTGTCTCCCCAGCAGTTGTCCATCCCTTCTGGCTGCTGGAGCCTCTGGCAGTGTCCCCTTTTGCCTACCCTCCAGCCCACTGGATCCTCTGCCACCTGCCACCACACCAACACCACTAAGGCAGAGGCCGTTGGTCTGCCCCTCAGCTCCACCAAGGTGGCTGGGGAGCCACCTGTCCTGTATCAATGGAACTAGATTTAGAAAAGTAGTTACGAATTTAGGAATACTTTACTACTGAGATAGAGCAGACCCAATAGCTAAAGAGAGAAGGAAGTTTCATTTATTTTCTGACTGTAAAGTCTGACCCAGAGACTCAAGCATCTACTAACTGGAAAACCAGACAGTTACCCTTGTAGTGTACAGTGGAAACATTCTGAGGAGGTGTTTGTACTCTTTCCCACAGTTTTATTGCCATTTGGGGATTGCAATTCTAAGAAATCAATGCATCAGGGAGTCAGAAAGACTAACAGTGGTGCAGAACTATACAGTATTGCGACCCAGAAGCAATTTCTTCCAAAATAAAGCACTTTCAGCAGGGACGATATGAGAATATTCTTGAAAATAGTGAATTCTCAGCATCATGTCATCCTTTATTCTAGATTATCAGAAAAGCAAGCAATGATCTTATTTGAGTCTGAGTACAGGAAATCTGCATTTTATGAAGACAGTGGCTTATGGGAGTAGGACAGAAACTGCATTCTAAAAGTCAGCTTGTCAAGTCTACACACAGGCAAGCTCTGATTTAACTACTATTTGTGTGAAAAATAAGCCCAGAGAAGGGCTATTCTTACATTTTTTAAAATAACGGATTTGAATAAATTTCTTCATGCTACATGTAAAGATGAAATATCTTGTAAAGTGAAGTGAGGGAGAAATACCATAAAGATGCACTAGAAAAGCTAATAAATACCTGAAAATTATCTACTACAAAAACTCAAAGAAATTTGTAAATTTCTTTTTATAGAAAAGTGGATTTGAAAGAACATAAATTAGTAAGCAGAAAAGTGGCAGCTTGCTTAAGTGTAAGAAACTTTGGTTGAAATAAATAGAAATCTAGTTCTACCAAGGTTAAGAAAAAAAAAATCAGAGAGATTTTATGAAAAGATTCAGGGCTTGATAGAGAATTCAAAGGTAACCAGAAGGGGCTCTGTCCAGGAAATGGGAAATTTGGGGGCACCTAGCCCAAGGTCACTGTGCCCTTTGTTAGTTATATATCATCACATTTGCTTCACTTTTCTCTCCAAAGAGAAGTTGCACGTGTGCTAGAAACTTGGCCTTGCCTTGGTCAACAGTACTTGGAACCCTGGAGCAAATATTTCTCTCCAGTGCCTCACAAAGGCCTAACCATTGTGTCCTCACTTCTCTTGATAACTGGACGTGGACTTTTTAGATGGCATGTTACCTTCAGGGTGGCAGCTCTCTGCAGCTGAGAAAAACCACGAGGGAGGGATGTGGCAGCTGGGTCTCTGCCACTGGGCAGGCTGCTTTCTTGAAGGGGGACTGGATGGAGCACCCAGGCCTAGCGCAGTGTACCCCTGTACTCTTGGATCCCCTTCTCCACACTTTCAGTGGTCCACTTCTCCATGCATTCACGGTGTTCTCTCCTGAAGGGAAATCTAAAATCAATGGGTTAGTTCAATGACCTATAGCCCCAGCAGTTGTAGTTATTCTCAGGGCCCAACTGACACTCACAGACTCTTTCTTCAATCTCTTTCTCACTTCTTCTCACCTATCACTTCTGCTGGCCTCATAGAACACCTAATGTTTAGACTTAGACCACTGTCCCTGAGGGTCTCACCTTCTGTTCATGACGGCTTCTCAGGCCTTGTATTTGTCTTTTCACAGCTGTCATGACTGGGTAAAGAATTATCAAGATCACTGGGTTCTATATGTATTCTTCACTGCTCTATTGGGTAACAGCACTCTTGGAATTTCCTGAAGATCATGGTGAATTACCAGTGCTAAGAATGAGACTCCACTTCTTGATTTCTTGTTCCTAGAACACAAAACTCAAAGTGCTCAGGTCACAGCTATAGGTTCTAGCTCAGTGGGATACTTGCTTTTTGTGACACTTTTGAGAACCTGAATGTCTACTCTATAGAACCCAGAGTTGCAGCCAAGGGAAGTAAAAAGTTCCCTAGTGGATCATGAGAATGATGACTCCTGCTTCCAGTTATTGTATGCTTTTGCTGTTCCCTCTCTTGGACCACAGAGCCATATAATGGTCTTTGATGCAATCTGTATACTGCCCCCTGGAGGACAGCATCTCATCATCACAGAATATTGCCTCTAGACGTAATTCAAGCATGTGCCAGCCATTGCTTCATTCTACATCTTACCTATCAGCACATCCTGGGAGGTGGTACTATGTGATCTGAACACTGGTCTCTATGGTCAGGGGCCTACTTGCACACTGAAAAGAGGGTCATTTGATCCTAAGTGACATAAGGTGGGATCCAGGGCAGTGGATTAAACACTGAATACCCTAGAATAGTGAAGCTCATTTGTTTTTTCTTACGGAAAGAAGGGAAAATTCATGTTCAGAAGGTTTTCCTAGTTCTGTGGGAGAAGATTTCTTTCCATCCCAATATGAAAGAGCCTAACAGTTATCTTGCCAGCTAGTGGTGGAATGGTATCCTAGAGAAACAGTACAAGCTGGAGACTCAGTGCGAGCATGTATTGCTAGCAGGTTGTGCTGCTTGATGTTGGAAGCAGCTAGATCAGTCATGACAGGAAAAGTGCCTTCTGCTGAGCCTTGCGTATTCTCCACCTCTACCATCAGTGACCACTTCATTCCTGTGTCTCCTGTGTTAGTTCTCAGCTATCCAATGATAGAGGCTGCTGGGTATTGACTTACCCAGTCATTTCATTGACTCGGTTATTTAATTCAACATCTGTGATGAAATGTCCTCTAGCATCTGCTAATACATTATAAAAAGATCTTCACACTTTATGCCCACTCCCATGTGTCTGTCCTCATGCCTCTACCCCTGAATTCCTTCTCTCTCATTTCTCAATCCTTTGCTCTTTTTTCTAAGCCCAATATATTTATTTATATTTTCTAAGCCCAGTGTATTTGTTAGCCATAGGTCCCTTTGGTTCACATAAAGTGCATGATGAGATGCTCTTCTTGAAACTCTCTGCCCATTAGGAACATTTTTTCTCAGCTCTGTCTTTCACGATCACCCCAGAAAGAAGCATACTGCAGCTGCCATCTATTTTGGATTCGTAATCACATACTGAGCCAGGCCATCTGTAATCCAAATAGGCATTTTTCTATTTTCTTAAAGTGGTTCCTAAGTCTGAACATAAGTTGAAGGGAAAGCACTGTCATAACAGCGTTGAAAGCTCTGGAGTTCAAGTCTATGTGACTTGAAAGAGAAATACTTAAGGTTTTTGCTTTGTAATGGGCAGGTGTAATACAAACCTTTTCTGTCTTTCCTACAAAAGCAAACAAACAAACCAGCAAACAAACAAACAAAAATCCTCAGGGTATTTTACATCACTCATACATGGCTTTGTTCAATGAAAGTCTTCTTGAGAATTTCCAAGAAAAAAATGTTAAAGTTGACACTTTGATCAATGAAATTTTAATTACCTTCAATGCAGAAAAATAACTATCTTTAAAAATGATTGTTGAGAAGATTAACGGAAGGAAGAAAGTAAAGGCAGACTTTTAAGGGGGTAGTAGAACTAAATGAAAATATTTCTGATTAGGAAGATTTCAGAAAACTAAAATGAATTATGAAGTTGAATAATGGCCTCCAAAGGTGTCCATGCCTTAAGCCTCAGAATCTGTGATTCCAACCTAATGTAGCAAAAGGAACTTCATGCTTGTGATAAATTAAAGAACTTGAAATTGGGAAATTAGGCTGAGTTACTACAGGTGGGTCCACTGTAATCATAATGGTCTACATAAGAGAGACACAGGAGGAGACAAAAGTCAGACAGAAGACAATGTAACTAAAGCAGACAAAGAATGCAAGTTGAAGACTTTACATCTCTGGCTTTGGAGAAGAAAGATGGCTATGAGCCAAAGAATGGAAGCAGGACAGGGCAGGAAAGTGATGTTTACCTGGATCCTCCAGAGAACATTGCCTTAGTGACCCATTTAGATTCTGATTTTCACAAAGAAGAAATACTACAAATATGTTCAAATATGTACTGTTCTAAGCCACTAAATTAGTGGTAATTTGTTAGTGCAGCTACAGAAAACAAATATAATGTGTTATTTTGGAAGGTGAGTTTTGTTCGAAGTTGTTTTCTTTGTGTGGGTTTTTAACAATTGGCTTTTGAGTTCATTGGTTACTATCAATATTTTTGTCATTAATATACTCTGAATTATCAATAATTATTAATGTAAAAAGTGTGGAATTTGTTGCTTTTTCCCAAAATAAAGAATAATTTAATGATTAGCCTAAATGAAGAGAAATATATTATCCTTTTTGTTCCTAAACTTTTTTCTCATTTTCGTGAGAAAAATTAATTCAGCATGTGCAACTAATGTATTTATATTTCTTCATAAATATAGTTATGTGGAACTATATAATGTGTGATCATATTAATGCAATACTTATACTAAGAAATATACACATTTAAAAGATGAAAAATCAAATTAAAATGGGATGGGAAGCAGGTTGTTGGAATATCTAAAACATTTTCAACCCTTAACTGTATTAGATGACCAATGCTCATCTCTTCCTACTGTTTAATGATTCTCTACTTTTTCTACTGTGAGCTTGTTTTGCTGTTACTGATAAATGTAGTGCAGATTTAGTTAGATGCTATGGGGTGTGATATTGAATAAGCAATGTGACTAATCCTCATTGTGTATTCCCAGGCTGACTCTTAGCACTCTATTTTATGTCTCCCGAGCAGCATAACTTATTAAAATTATCTACTTCTGCAATGTTTCAATGAAAGGTATTATGATGCAATGTATTTTCTTTCTAACTTTCAAAGGTGATGAACTAAAATTATATGATCATTTGGTTAATGACATTAATTTATCTGTGTGAATGTGTGCTTTAAAAATCACATGCTGTTATGGCAGGAAATGAGATAAAGTTTCTCATATTTTGAAAAGTCAGATAATATACAGGCCACATTGGAAAAGCTACTTTGTTGAATGAATCTATTTTAATCTCAGTATGATGATGCCAATCTCGTGTTTTTATTTTTTCATATTAAAATAAAATGTAAAATGGAGCTTTTCTATTGCTAAAAATTCCTGGGTTTCTTTTAAAGTTTTTGGCCTCCACACACCCTAAGTGACCTAACCCATTGTTATAATATGCTATAATTTACATGAAAAGGGAAAACAACCCACAGATACTGCCATTAATGAGATGGCTCCAACAGTTTGCCAGACATTGAATAATTTAAATAAAAAAATGACTTTAAAAGGGGAGTGGTGTTTTGAAATTTAAAACATCTGTTAAAATTGTTTTCTTACAAAGGACCTTAGTAACCTCCCACAGCATAATTGAATTCCTATTAGTAATATTATAGTCAGTAGGATCAAAGAGAGATATAATAGACACTCTCCATTAATGCATCCTTGCCTTCAACCTTAAACTTGATTTTCTTTTCTTAAAATGAGTTACTCTTTGACCTTGAGATTAAATTATGTTTATGGAATATTTGAGTAACAGCTTATAATTCAAATCAATGCCCAGAAATCATTTCTCTTGCTTATGATTCAAGTGGATGTTGATACAGTATTTATTGAGGGCTGACATTATCTACCTGCGATAAAGGAATTGGACTGTCTGAAATGACCCTGAATCTTCACATTGGCCTGCATGGACAGTGAGCCAGGAGGATCTGTCTGCGAACAGCACCTCCTTGCTGCTATGGAGACCTTATACACATCTGCACAGGCCATGTGGGCCAAGACTTGAAAGACTGTTACCTGAATCTTGGCAGAATGCCCTATGATCCCGCCTGAATGAGAGATGATGGAAGGTTGTGAGGTTCTGTCTTAAGGCCATAGCCAACTTACCCCCCTTTTCCCATGAAAGAGTATTATACAATAATTTCTCATCATCTACAGTGTTCTGAATAGGTATATCTCCACTCTACCTCAGCGTATAGTTGCACACTCTAAAAGCAATGAGTCATAGTCAAGAATTGAATCTTTTCCACAATTCACACTATTTCCTGCTTTTATATAAGTGTCATCTGTTTGGTGTGTGGGATAAGAAAATAGGGAACTGGCACCTTTAGCTATCATTCCTTTCACAGTGTACATAAGTAATGAACTGTTCAAATCTGAAACAGGCTGTTGTGTCAGGTGGCTGAATCTGTCAGGTTTTGACATTGGTCTTATCCACTGTATGGTTCATAGAACCACAGCCACCACTTGTCTTTCCATGGAAGTGACTGCACCAACTCTTAAGTTTCCCATGAAATTCAGAGGCATTCAATTTCTAAGGCACTTCTATTTTCAAACAACTCTTGGAAAAACCTGGAAGTTAATCCAGACCACCTGGCACCCAAATCTGAAACTCATGTGTCTCTCTGTGAATCGGTTTGCTGTAATGAGTACACTATAGAATGTCCCTTCCCTAGCTGCAAACCCATACTGTGAGACCAGCAGATCTCTCAGTCCCCGCCCCCCGCCCCCCCAATCCCCCTATCTCTCTGAGGGGTGATGGGAAGATAAGCAAAACATTTCTTTTCTCCCTTTGTTTAATCTTAGCTTCTAAATTTTCCTTTCTCAGAGCCCATGCCATGGAAATTGTTCTGACACTGGCTGCATAAGAGATGGTAATACTGATGAGATGAACATTTAAAACACTAATATTTGAGAAAACATGCTATATAGCCTGATCGTGTCCCTCCAAAATTCATATGCTGAAGTCCTATGAAGGGGCACAGTCCCCTGCACCCTTGTAAGGTGAATCAGTCTTATTTGTGCTTCTTGAGGTACGAGACCCTGAGAAGGAACATTTCCAGTATTTGGGCTAGATGTGAATTTTGGGGGATATTTGCCCCCAGCTTGCAGAAGCGGCTTTGCTGAAAAATGCAGGCAGTTACATCCTAAAGGAAAGAATGTGCCAGAGGGCCCTGCCAAGTCACAGCTGGAGACTAAGCACCTGACTGGGGCAGTGGGCCATTGCACTTTGTTCCCTACTTCAATTTACACAATAACTTTCAGTTATTCATATAGAGAAGTAAGCAAACAGAGCAGACAACCCAGCATCTTTGTGGTTTATCTCCAAGCAGGACATTCTTAGTTTAGAAAGGTGTGTACGTGCTTTGCTGCATTAATGCTAAAAAGGAATTATTATGAACAATTTGGGGTATATAAGAATCTTAGTAAAGATGGGCTTTTACTGAGTGCTGGACTGAGCCTCAGTCTTCCCTTTTCAAATCAATCATTTCGTCTGTGGTGCTTCCTCTGCATCATCGACCAAGTAGGTTAGTGGATAGCAACATCCCTAGCTCTCCAGTACCTTAGAATGTAACTGCATTTAGAGACATGTCTTTTGAAAGGTTATTAAGATTAGATTAGGTTGTTGAGGTAGACCTCAATCCACTTTGAATGAAATCCATATTAAAAAAAATGGACATTTGGACTCACAGCAAGACATCAGGGGTGCAGATGTTCAGAGGTATTACCATGTAAAGATGTAACAAGAGGACAGCCACGTGCAAGCCAAGGAGAGAGGTCCCAAAAGGAACCAAACCTGGAAATGCCTTTAGCTTGACTCAAGCTTCCAGAACTGTAAGAAAATAAATTTCTGAGGTATTTTGTTAAGACAGTCTACCAAACTAATACACGTGCTAATTAAGGAAGATCATGATGGATGTTGTGACTTATGACTGTATTGGAAAGAGAGATTTCATTCATTCTTTACATAGTATCAGCATCCAATTGCCTTTGAACTTAGAAAAGCCATACTCACAAAGTGCAGGAGAATTTAGCAGGTAGAAATGGTGGCCATACAAGAACTATTTTTGTATTAATACTATAAAAAACTTATTACTTTGAAATACAGCAGGTGTGAATGTCCTAGGATATCTGCATAATTTTTTTTTTTTTTTTTTACTTTCAGAGTAAGTACTTCCAGTACTTCTCTTTTTTACTTTCAGAGAGTACCTTGGCCATTTGCATGTGATGATTTTTTCTTCCTCTGGAGAAGTTGTGCTTATGGTATTACCTTGGACATTTTATCAACAAGAACTAAGAAGACATTATGTTTGCAAAAGGTAATTTATACAACTAATAAAAAGCAAAGAGAATGAATACATGATAATCTCTGAAAACTTTCTCTTTCATAAAATAAATATTTCTATTAGAAAGTTGAAGATACCCACCTATCATCAGCCCAATTAGGGAAGAAAATTGGTTTTCACTGGCAGTTATCTTGGATATAAAAGCAATCAGCGCACTTAGACCTTGTGAATCAGCTAATGTATCAAAAGTTTTGTCAACAATTTATATTGACTAATCTCTGAATGTCTGGTTATCTTTTTTAATAAAATTATATTTTCATGATGATTGCAGAGTGAACAGATTTGGCAGCTAGAGATAGGTCTGTCTTTGGAACAAAGACATCATGATAAACAATGTCATTCTCCACTATTGAGACTTTCCAGTAGTTAGTATTGAGTCTGCTGCTTGGAAACTTATGACTAGCATTTTAAAGTCATCCCTCTCTGGGATGATAAACTCTCAAAACAATTTGGATAATCATTATGTTGCACCTAATACAGATGTGCCAAGATTCATTAACCAAATTCTACTCAATTTGAGAAAAATGATAAACAGCAGCACCATAATTACTCGAGTCTTCAACACACCAGTGACAGAACAGGACAGATCCTCCAAATAGTAAACAAGACAAGAAACAAGAGAATTAAAAATTACTCTAGAAAAAAATAGGCCTAATAGACATTACAGAACATTTTTCCCCAAAACTACTAAATACATGTTCTTCTCAACAGTTCATGGAACATTCTCTAAGACTGATCACATCATAGGCCACAAAACATGTCTCAAGAAATGTTATAAAATAGAAATTATACTGTGTATCTTTTCAGACCAGAGTGGAATAAAACTAGAAATTAATTCTAACAGATACACTCATCCCTTCACAAAGTTGTGGAAACTAAACAACTTATCACTGAATGATAGTTGGGTCAGTGAAGAGATAAAGACAGAAGTCAAAAAACTCTTTGAATGAAATGATAATGGGGATGCAAGTTATCAGAAACTATGGGATCAACGCAGTCCTGAGCAGAAAACTGATAGCCTGAAATGAGCACAGCCAAAAGGCAGAGGAATTATCCATCAACAATCTAATGAATCATCTCAATGAATGAAAAAGGAAGCGCAAATAAATCCCAAATCCAGCAGAAGCAAAGAAATACATACACATTTTAAGGAAGGAAAAAATTGTATCAAAGTTATACTACTCAATCCATGATCCATGTTTGACTTCTGAAGTTGTAACAGGTGTTTCAAAGGTAACTCATGTTCATCTTTGGTTATTGGTATATACTGATTGTTAAAATTTTAACAATTTTTTTCATTTCTTAAAATGTGTATACTTTTTTTTGCATACTCAATTTATAAGCAGTTTATTATTTCTTTTTATTTTTTTAAATGAATATGGCTCTCACCCAAAAGAGATAATTTGATTTAAAGTTCTTCCTAAGTAATAAACAAGTTGGGATTTATATATACCCATTTCAGCTTTCTTCCGTCACCATATAATGCCTTTTTTTCCCTATAAAAGCAATAGAAGATGAACCTGATTGGCATGCACTCTGAATGGCACCCTGGACAAAAGAAAGCCTCAGAAATGTAGACTTTACTCTGGTGCAGTCACCTGGATTCTCAGGGAAGATTGTCATAGTCCCAGATCATAAAAGTAGTGATTACCCTGTTGATTATATTACAGTTGGCAACAAAAGCCAACCTAGAGAACAAAATAGATCTCTGTATGGTCAACAAAAATGTTCTTGCCCTTTATACCCCCAAGCCTTCCAGATAAAAGTTCTGAGTGCAAAAGTAAGATTATTGGAAAATAATAGGTAACATATATCTACCAAAATGGGGCACATATTTTGTAGTAGTAAAGGGAGAATAACCACCAGGTTACCTAAGTATCAACTGATATAGCGGTTCTCAATCCATGGGTCACGACCCCTTTGGGAGTTTCCTGCATATCAGATATTTGCATTACAATTCATAACAGTAGCAAAATTACACTTATGAAGTAGCAATGAAAATAATTTTATGGTAGGGATCACGACAACGTGAGGAACTGTTTTAAAGAGTCATGGCATTAGGTAGGTTGGTATATCAGAATTCCTGAGAATTTCTGGGGAGGGAGGGAGGGAGATTTGTGATCTTTGCCTTTCAGAACTGCCTTTGGAGCCTTCATGAATGAACACTCTAGAATATATCTCTTGAATAATTACAACACCTTTTAGTTTAACTTCCTAGTGGGTTAGATATAGCCCACAGATATCTTTGTCCACAATTTGATGATAATTCTTCTAAGTCCTATAGAGAAATTTATGGAAAACACCAGATGATGGCTCCTGCTCTTGCATGTCCTAAGCAATCTGCAGATACCTGTACTATCTAACCTATATGTATTTTTATAGTTGTCCCTCAGTCATTTCCTAGGTAGAGAAATGCCTTCCAGTGACAGTTAAACAGATAGTATAGACAGAACAGAATGCATTTAGCTGGCTGTCCACAAACAAAGACTAAACCCAACTATTAAAGCTAAACTGTGAACCCTAACTGAAAACTACTGTAATATGTCTCCTAAGTAGAAACCAGGTATTAACTTTCCCTTTTTTATAAACAGCATGCTCATTAAAACCTAAAGGAAATTGGAGAATTTAAGAAAATATTACTTGGGCCTTTCAGTTCAGCCCCAATTCATTGGCCTATTTTGTATTTAGAAAATACATTGGCCTATTTTGTATTCTAGAATTCCTGCTTGCTTGCAAAAATGGAATCTGTGTATTTGTTAACAATTCTATTGTTCTTAATTAATGCCTCCAACCACCTGGAATAGCCATTCAGAAACCTAAGTAAAAAGTAAGTAGAAGGTAGATTCTCATGGCTTCAGGGTTTCCTCAACTGGTTGAGACCACAGACCAACCTCATCCTGCTGCTTGGGGTGTAATGATGGTAGGCTAACTTAAATGGTAAAAAAGACAAATTGAACATATTTGTTCCCAACTACTAACTGTCAGATTAACCAGAGTATTCAATGAGAGTTTTAATTCTGGAGTTTTCAAGAAGTCAAGATGGTAATGACTGTGAAGATGTTATCGTGACACAATCTTCTATGATCTCCTTTTATTTCTGCACTTGTTGGCCTGGACTCTTTTCAATGATGTTTGCACAGTGAACAGCCTCAAATGATAGAAATAATGTCTCCCTCAAGCACAAAGTGAATATTTGTTTACTGTCTGGTACAGTTAAATAATGTCTATCTCTGGAGCAAAGAGAAACCATGTGTACTGGTCTCATACAAGAATTAGCTTTCTTAAATTCAAGATTTTTCCCCTGTTGCCACAGTTCACTTTATGTGCACACTTCACCTAACTGTCCTTTGCTAGCTCTGTGGGAATTGTAGCTTGAGAAACTTGCTCAAAAGAATATTGATATTCTGGCAACGAGAAGGGTTGAGACTAATACAGCCATTTGTGCCTCACCCAAGAGTTTAATATCTTCTGCCAGCATCCATGAAATAGTGGTAGGCTAACTGGTTGGACTGCAAGAAAAATAAAGTCTAAGGATCTTCACAGTGCTTGACACTTCTGAGACAGTGTTTGGCTATATCAGTTATGTTTTCAAAAACAAGAAAGAAAAAGAAAGGAAATTATCAGGAAAGTATTAAGAAACCAATGTAGAGGATAGTTAGCTATTACTTAATGTAATCCTAAGTAGAAAATTAAAAGCATCTTCATTAATACTCCATATAAATGTTTTTTAAAAATATTCTTTCAGATTCTGAGAAGATGGCCGACTGGTAGCAACCCTCAGCAGAGGCTCCTGAGCACAGGAAGAAAAACTGGATGGAATTGGACTCTATGAAGCCAAAGACGGGGAGCTGAGCCAAGAAAGAAGTTTGGCAAGCTGTAACTCCAAGGAAGAGCATTCAAGAAAACAAATGACAGATACAAAGCTTATCTACTAGAGGACAGGGAGACCCCTTCCCCAAGCACGGGGCCTGCGGCAGGCTATCTGTGAATGAGCAAGGAACAAAAGACCTCTCCTTTTACTTCGCTAGAGAGAGCTGCTAAACTCCAGGTCCCTTTCTCAAGAGAGGTCCCACTTATGAACCTAGACACCACCCAGCCAGGCAGAAAATTGAACAGATATTTTCCCCCACAGGTCCAAACTTCCAGTCCACCCTTTCCCCCTTGCATGTTGGCCTGAAGTTCTGCCTCCTGCAGAGCACAGAATATTTGGTCTTGTCCTGAGAGAACTGGGCATAGTGTGGACCACCAGCCATCAGGACAAAATCTGTGACTAATGAAGAAGAAAGAGGGTGTGGGAAGAAAGGGACACTCAGTGGGATGAGGATCAGTCCCCTGGTTATGACTATGCCTGGCTAGTGGTAGTGTTGACATTTGGTTCAGGCTCTGTCTAATGGGACAGGGTGCAGAACCCCTGGCTCTGAGGGCACCCAGAGCAGGAGAGTGGTTACCCCATGTGGACTGAGTTTGGCAGACAGGGCTGGTCCCCAGTTCCTGCTGGGCCTGCAAGCAGAGGTTTGATAGGTGTGGCCTGCAACCTGAGAGCAAGGGCATGGTCTCTGATTCCAACAGAACCCTTAAGCAGTGGCTTACTGGGTGTGAACCAAGACCTGAGGGCTAGGGCGTGGTCCACTGTCTCCAGCAGGGCTGGTGAGCAGAGGCTTACCAGGTGAGGACTGAGACCTGTAGGCAGAGAATGGTGAACTGACTCTAACAGAGCTTGTGAACAAATGCTTGCCAGACAGTGGACTGAGACTGGCAGACAAAGGTGTGGCCCCCTGACTCCAACTGGTCTGGCAAGCAGTGGCTAGCTGGATGTGGACTGAGAACAGTGGATGAGGGTGTGGCCCCTGTCTCCAGCTGGGCCTATGAGTAGAGAAGCAGACAACAGTGTGGACTGAGTCTGGTGGGCAGAGTGCGGATCTCTGGCTCCAATTGTTCTATTGGAGACCCTTGACTCCCTCTCTGTTGGGCAGAGTTTGCACTGCCTGTGACAATTTGGTTGGAACCCGTGTCTGGGGCTGTCCACTCGGGGACATTATGAGGTTGACCTTCGAAGTTCTGTAGCAGAAAAGAACTGAAGAGTGGGGCTTGGGTGCTGCAGCTATTTGTATCTCTTCATGGCCAAGATTTAAACTTAATACTGTGGGTTCTTTGGATAGGGTAGAGGTTGACTGATATCAAAACAGAGCTAGCTTGCACTATCTCACCAAGTAGATCCTCAGAGTCTGAAGCTAAAACTCTGAAAGGGGTCTTTGTAAGAAAGGGGTTGTATGAAATAAGCCACAATTACAAAGCTTAGCCCTTTGGAAAGGGGCTAATGCTACTACCTGGGAACCCCAATTTAATCTCACCCTACCAGTTCTAATAACCAAATGGTGGAAAATAAATATGGTGCAGACCCAGCAGAAGAACTCTGGCAACATGAATAACCAGAGTAGATCAAACTCCCCCAAGAAATGACAAAGGAGATACAACTAAAGATGCTATACATAGACAAATGGCAGCAATGTCAGAAATTGAGTTCAGAATATGGATTGCAAATAAGATAAATACAATGGAAGAAAAGATAAGAAATTGAATTCCAAAGAGTAGTTCTAAAGTTGTCTCAAGAAATTAATGAATTCAAAGCCCAAGTCATCAAAGATATGGACATAATGGGAAAAGAGATAGCAGAGCTCAAGGAAATGAAAACGTTTGTTGAGGAGATCCAAAATGCAGTAGAATCCCTCAGTAATAGAATTGACCAGGCAGAAGAAAGAATCTCTGAAACTGAAGACAAAGCTTTTGAACACTCCCAAACACTCAAAGAGGCAGACAAATGGAGAACAAAAACCAATCGTTTCCTGGGATAGTTTTGGGATCACTCCAAAAGATCACATATTCATCTTATAGGAATTCCCAAAGGAGAAGAGGATGGTCCTAAAGGTACAGATGCTCTACTCCAAGAGATTTTGGAGAAGAATTTCCCAAGCATTGCAAGAGATAAAGAACTTCAGATAGAAGTTTCAGAACCCCAGCAAGAGTCAATCCAAGGAAAGCATCTCTTAGACACATTGTGATTAACTTTGCCAAAGTTAAGACAAAGAAGAAAATTCTGCAAGCAGCCAGATGAAAGAAAAGCATCACCTAAAAAGGAAGAAATATCAGAATAACTGCAGATCTCTCAGCCGAAACATTTCAAACCAGAAGAAGATGGTCATTGACCTTCAATCTCCTCCAACAAAGCAACTTGCAGCCCAGGATCCTAGATCCAGCTAAACTGAGTTCCATTTGTGATGGTGAAATCAAATAGTTTAATAACATAGACTTGTTGAAGAAATTTGCCATAACTAAACCAGCTCTCCAGGATAGTCTCAGATCCATCCTCTGAAGAGGCACAGGCTGGCAGCCTGGATACAAAAACTCAGACTGGATATCTGCTATATACAAAAATCTCACCTTACCTTAAAGGATAAAAATAGACTCAGAGTGAAGGGATGAACTTGTATAATATAGGCAAGTGGAAACCAGAAAAAAGCAGGGGTTGCAATTTTAGTAGCAGAACAATTGGCTTTAAACCAACAAAATAAAGAAAGATAAGAAAGGTCACTACATATTTGTCAAGGGAAACACCCAACATGAAGATATTGCAATAATTAACATTTATGCACCCTACCAGAATGCTCCTCAATTCATAAAGAAGATCCTAATGGATATGAATAACTTTATATCTTCCTGCACTATAATAGTTGGAGATTTTTAACACCCCTTTGACAGTTTTGGATAGATCCTCCAAGAAGAAACTAAACAAAGAAATATTAGACTTAATCTGACCCTAGAACAAATGGACTTTACAGACCTCCATGGAACACATCACCCTAATAAAACTGAATATACATTCTTCTCATCAGCCTATGGGTCATCCTCCAAAATAGATCATATCCTAGGACACAAGTCTAACCTTAGCAAATTTAAAAGTGTAGAAATTATTCCTTGTATCTTCTTTGACCACCATGGAATAAAAAGTTGAACTCAACAGCAGTGGGACACTTCATACTCAAACAAAGTCATGGAAGCTAAATAATCTTAGGCTGAATAATAACTGGGTCAAAGATGAAATTAAGAAAGAAATCACCAAATTTTTGGAACAAAATGATAACAAAGACAAATTATCAAAACCTGTGGGATACTGCAAAGGCAGTCCTAAGAGGGAAATTTATAACATTGGAAGCCTTCATCAAGAAAACAGAAAGAGAGGAAGCCAACAACTTAATGGATCATCTCAAGCAAACTGGAAAAGGAAGAACACTCCAACCCCAAACCCAACAGAAGAAAAGAAATAACCAAAATTAGGACAGAATTAAATGAAATTGAAAATAAAAGAATCATTCAGAAGATCAATAAAACAAAAGTTGGTTTTTTGAAAAGATTCACAAAATTGATAAACCTTTGGCCAACCTAACCAGAAATAGAAAAGTAAAATCTCTAATATCATCTATCAGAAACAATGAAGGGAAAATAACAACAGACACTTCAGAAATTGAAAACATCCTCAATGATAACTACAAAAATCTGTATTCCCAGAAATATGAAAATCTGAAGGAAATGAACCAATACCTGGAAGCATGCCATCTTGCTAGACTCAACCAGAAAGAATTGGAAATCTTGAATAGACCTATAACAACCACTGAAATAGCATCAACAATACGAAATCTCTCTAAAAGGAAAAGTCCAGGACCAGATGGCTTCACATCTGAATTCTATCAATCCTTTCAAGAGGAACTAGTACCCATATTATACAACATTTTTGAAAGTATAGAAAAAGAAAGAATACTTCCCAACACATTCTATGAAGTAAATATTACCCTGATACCAAGCCAGAAAAGGATCCAACAAAGAAAGAAAATTATAGACCTATATCATTAATGAATATTGATGAAAAAATATTCAATAAGATCTTAGCAAACAGAATTCAGCAATACATCAAAAAATTATACACCATGATCAAGTTGGTTTTATTCTGAGGTTACAGGGTTGGTTCAACATATGCAAATCTATAAATACATCACATCAATAAAATAAAAAACAAAGACCATATGATTCTCTCCACTGACATAGAGAAAGCCTTTGATAATATCTAGCATCCTTTCATGATCAGAACTCTTAAGAAAATAGGCATAGAAGGAATATTTCTTAAACTAATAGAGGCCATCTACAGCAAACCCATAGGCAATATCATACTGAATGGTGTAAAATTTAAAATCTTTCCTCTCAGATTAGAAATGAGGCAAGGATACTCACTGTTTCCACTGCTATTCAACATAGTAATGGAAGTCTTAGCCATCACAATCAGGCAAGAGAAGGTGATCAAGGGTATCCAAATAGGGTCAGAGGAGATGAAACTCACACTCCTCACTGATGATATAATCCTATTCCTGGAAAATCCCGGGGACTAAACTTCAAAACTCTTAGAAGCAATCAAGGAATACAGCAGCATCTCAGGATACAGAATCAATACTTACAAGTCAGTAGCTTTTATATACGCCAACAACAGTCAAGCTGAAAAAACAATCAAGGACTCTATTCTTTTTACAATAGTGCCAAAGAAGATGAAATATCTGGGAATTTATCTAAGAAAGGACGTGAAAAATCTTTATAAGGAGAACTGTGAAACCCTGAGAAAAGAAACAGCTGAAGATATTAACAAATGGAAAAACATACTATGCTCATGGCTGGGAAGAATCAACATTGCTAAAATGTTCATACTACCCAAAGTTATTTACAGATTTA
This sequence comes from Arctocebus calabarensis, assembly GCA_963573935.1. NCBI lineage: Eukaryota > Metazoa > Chordata > Mammalia > Primates > Lorisidae > Arctocebus > Arctocebus calabarensis. The sequence goes on from CAUYON010142384.1 coordinate 42,501, forward strand.
ATATAATCTCTATTAAAGCACTATTGTCATACTTTAAAGAACTTGAAAAAACAGTACTTTATTTTATATGGAATCAGAAAAAACCTCAAATAGAAAATACATTACTCAGAAATAAGAACAAATCAGGAGGTATCACATTATCAGACCTCAGGCTATACTATAAATCTATAGTGATCAAAACAGCATGGTACTGGCACAAAAACAGAGCAATGGATTTATGGAACAGAATAGAGAACCAAGAGATGAACCGAGCTACTTATCACCATTTGATCTTTGACAAACCTACCAAAAATATTACATGGGGGAAAGACTCCCCATTTAACAACTGGTGCTGGGTGAACTGGCTGGTGACCTGTAGAAGACTGAAACTGCCCCCCCACCTTTCACCATTAACAAAAATTGATTCTCACTGGATAAAAGATTTAAACTTAGGACATGAAACTATAAAAATACTAGAAGAGAGTGCAGGGAAAATACTTGAAGAAATTGGCCTGAGAGAATATTTTATAAGGAGGACGCCCTGGGCAATTGAAGCAATACCAAAAATACATTACTGGGATCTGCTCAACCTAAAAAGATTTTGTATAGCCAAGAGCACAGTAAGCAAAGCAAACAGACAACCTCCAGAATGGGAGGAGATGTTTGCAGGTTATGCTTCTGACAAAGGTCTGATAACCGGAAACTATAGAGAACTTAAACTAATCAATAAGAAAAGAATAAATTACTCCATTTCCATGTGGGCAAGAGCCTTGAACAGAAACTTTTTGATCAAGACAGGCACATGGCCTACTAACACATGAAAAAATGCTCATCATCTTCAATCATCAGAGAAATGCAAATCAAAACCACATTGAGATATCATCTAACTCCAGTAAGATTACCCCGCATCACGAAATCCCCAAACCACAGATGTTGGTGTGAATGCAGAGAGAAGGGAACCCTTCCACACTGCTGGTGGGAAGGCAAGCTAATATGACCTTTTTGGAAAGAATTTGGAGAATTCAAGGAAGTAAACGTGGACTTACCATTTGATCCTGCAATCCCTCTACTAGGTATTTCCCCAGATCATCAAAAATCATTATACAA